>JARBWK010000555.1:0-28720 GCA_030556195.1 Anolis apletophallus | reverse complement strand
TTCCAAAGTGTGGCCGAGGCGCAAAAAGGTGTTAATCCGGGCCTGCTGTACTGCACTGTACGGGTCTCCCATATAATGGAGTTCCAAACTGCATTGGCACATGGAGAAGTCAACTCAAATTTTGGAGGTCAATGCCTACGAGCTGCATTATGTTTCCATGTAGATCCAAATGTTTTGCTTAAGGACAAGTAGTGGAGGAGAGGGATGGCAGGAAAGTGAAGGGAAGGTCAGTGCCTCCCTACTACCTGCACTCTCGGCCGAGTCCCGAACCCATTTTTCCCCCAGCTTCCTCCAATTTAATCATTGCCCAAACCCGAGAGCCGCATCGCCTGCTAATTACATTCATACCGCCGTGTGCCGCCTCTTTAATTACGGCGCTTGCCCAAGCGAAGCGCATTGTAGGTTGTGAGAGATGAAACGAGGAGTCCAAGAAGAGAGGTGCCCTGGCGCCATTAAGGAGTGGCCTCGAAGTATCCCGCGCCATGCCGCGTTCCTAATTAAACAGCTCTCTCGCTCACACAGGTGGCATTATTATCGATGTAAATTTCAAACTGCACAAAGAAATGGCTAATTATGGCCATTTTGGTGTCTTAATTTGGGTAATTATCTTTCCACAATGCACCGTTGCCTGTGCGCTTTGTCGGCTCGCCTCTCGCTGGATTTTTAAATAATAATAATAAAAGACCTGCCCATGTTCAATTCAAAATCATGTTTAAGGATATAATTATCCCTTAAGAGGCTGGAACAGAAGGGACAAAGAAACAGAAGACGGAGTCTTTTGGTCCGACGGAAGGGTACAGTAACTCGGCTTTCCATGCGCTGCCATACACATAAGGTTGCACCGGGAAACCTCCAGGAAGCCCAAATCCGCTGGAGAACCAAGCTGGAAAACACTATTGTAACCGATACAAATTTCAGTTTACGACAGACTTTTCCATACAATAGGTTAACATGGGATGTTCTGCAACCTTATCAGGCTCCAGACCGTCTCTAAGGCCCCTTCTACACTGCCTTATAATCCAGATTATAACATCAGATAATCCACATTATCTGCTTTGAACGGGATTATATGAATATACACTGCCATATAATCCAGATTATAACATCAGATAATCCACATTATCTGCTTTGAACTGGATTATATGAATTTACACTGCCACATAATCCAGATTATAACATCAGATAATCCACATTATCTGCTTTGAACGGGATTATATGAATATACACTGCCACATAATCCAGATTATAACATCAGATAACCCACATTATCTGCTTTGAACTGGATTATATGAATATACACTGCCTTATAATCCAGATTATAACATCAGCTAATCCACATTATCTGCTTTGAACTGGATTATATGAATATACACTGCCATATAATCCAGATTATAACATCAGATAATCCACATTATCTGCTTTGAACTGGATTATATGAATATACACTGCCATATAATCCAGATTATAACATCAGATAATCCACATTATCTGCTTTGAACTGGATTATATGAATATACACTGCCATATAATCCAGATTATAACATCAGATAATCCACATTATCTGCTTTGAACTGGATTATATGAATATACACTGCCATATAATCCAGATTATAACATCAGATAATCCACATTATCTGCTTTGAACTGGATTATATGAATATACACTGCCATATAATCGAGATTATAACATCAGATAATCCACATTATCTGCTTTGGACTGGATTATATGAATATTCACTGCCATATAATCCAGATTATAACATCAGATAATCCACATTATCTGCTTTGAACTGGATTATATGAGTCTACACAACCATACAATCCAGATTAGGCCTCGCACTAAGACACTAAAGTATCTAGTCCGTGAGCTGCTTTTTTCACATCCTGCTTTGCAACAGCTGCAGAGCTGTTTGGGCTGGAAGCCAGCCTGAAAAAAACGGAAGTCCTCTACCAGCCCGCACTACAGGAAGAACACCCTCATCCCCACGTCAGCATAGGCACATCTGTGCTTAACTCCGTCCAGCAGTTCACCTCCCTGAGAAGCATCATCTCTTCAGATGCCAAAATAGATAAAGAGATAGATCACAGATTATCAAAGGCATAGAGCGCATTCGGAAGGCTTCACAAAAGAGTCTGGAGCAACAAGCACCTGAGGCAAAGCACCAAAATCAGCTATCATACTGTATTCCCCTATATGGGTCTGAAACATGGGTCACCTATCGCCAGCACCTACGACTCCTCGAACGCTTTCATCAGCGCTGTCTTTGCTCAATCCTAAATATACACTGGACCGACTATGTGACTAATGTTGCTGTCCTTGAGCAAGCAGGGGTCACCAGCATTGAGGCCATGCTATGGAGAACACAGCTGCGCTGGGCAGGGCACGTCTCTAGGATGGAGGACCACAGCCTCCCTAAGATAGTACTCTACGGTGAACTCACCACGGGTCAGCGCAAGAGAGGCGCCCCCAGAAAGAGATATAAGGACTCCCTGAAAAACACCTCAACACAATGTTCCACCCTGGCCTCACATCGGGAGGCGTGGAGACGCACTATCCACAATGCTGCGACCTCTTTTGAGAAGACACACCAAACGGGTATCGAGAAACGGCAACGCAGAAAGAACCGCAACTTGGAAACAACATCAACCAAGGAGACTTTCTGCTGTGCTTTCTGCAACCGGACTTGCCTATCTCAGATTGGCCTTTTTAGTCATCAACGTGCTTGTAAAAAGCGTGGGGTGAGTCCTTCCTGAATCTTCATTTGCGAAGTAATGCCGAGAGAGATGTTTACCTGTAATCCGCTCTGAGTCCCGTTCAGGGTGAGAAGAGCGGAATATAAATAAAGTGTATTATTATTATTATTATTATTTTCTGCTCCCCTGGAGACTAGGACGCAATGGCTTCAAACTACAACAAAGGAGATTCCACCTGAACGTGAGGAAGAACTTCCTGACTGTGAGAGCTGTTCAACAGTGGAACTCTCTGCCTCGGAGTGTGGTGGAGGGTCCTTCTTTGGAGGCTTTTCAACAGAGGCTGGATGGCCATCTGTCGGGGGTGCTTTGAATGCAAATTCCTTGCTTCTTGGCAGAATAGGGTTGGACTGGATGATGGCTCGACAGGTCTCTTCCGAGTCTAGGATTCCATGATTCTATGATTTTATGATTCTACTAGCTGTACCCGGCACGCGTTGCTGTGCCCTATTTGGGTGTTTGTGTTTGTGCCTCAGCCCTTTGCCTTATCCTCCTCTGACAGTTTATTAGGGGTCGGAATGTTCATGTTGGCTGGCCAGTGCAGGAGTTATGCAAATCCACCCTTATTGGCAGCCAATCATGTTGTCAGAATGTAGAGGCTGGGAGAGTCATTGGCAGCCCCGGAGGATGCTGGGAAATGTAGTTTTTTTTTTACTTGTTGTTTTGGGGGCCTTTTAGGTTTTTTTGGGGGGGAAGATTCTTTGCTACAAACGTACCTTGTCTGAGGCCTATTTCTGTTGGCAAGTTTGGTGTGTCTGCGTTGTAAGGTTTCTCTGTTTGGGACGGTCTTTCCATGACGACTCTTCCTTTATATATATAGATGATTCAGCCATGGTCGTTCAAGCTGTGCCAAAAACACATTCACTCTACAGCAAAGATGTGCCCTACGGAGACACGTGGAAGTCCAAATCCTCCGTAGCACAACAAAGCCTCCTGTCCCATCTGAAGGTCGTCCTCTTCATTTCCAAGCACCTCACCCTCAACCACCAACCAGTTTTGACTTGCGTTCTCCAGAAACACCTCGCTCCCCTTTGATGGCTCTGGCGCTCCTTAATTGCTTGGGAACAAATTACAATGCGGTGTGGAACACAAATAGGGTGTTTAGTAAACGCTACTTTGCTCTTCTGTGGCACCTTCCCTTCAGGAAAATAAACACCTTCTTCTCCCCCAGCTTTGGAGGCCTTGCCGATGGGTTGGGACAAGGCTGCAAAGATCTGGGAAGATCCCCAGGACATGTTTTTGAAAGCAATGACCGTGATTCCTACACTTCACTAAAGTCCATTTGGCTTCCTCCCAAGGAAGATGTGAATGCTTGCAACCTGGTTAAAATCTCCAAAAAAAGATGCGGAGGAATATGTGCCAGCTTTTCAATTGGCTGCCACTGTGGGATTATTTGCATAAAGGACTCTGATTGGCCAGCCTCAGAACTCCAACACTCTAAGGCACCAGATTATTTGCATAAAGGACTCTGATTGGCCAGCCTCAGAACTCCAACACTCTAAGGCACCAGATTATTTGCATAAAGGACTCCGATTGGCCAGCCTCAGAACTCCAACACTCTAAGGCACAAGATTATTTGCATAAAGGACTCTGATTGGCCAGCCTCTGAACTCCAACACTCTAAGGCACCAGATTATTTGCATAAAGGACTCTGATTGGCCAGCCTCTGAACTCCAACACTCTAAGGCACCAGATTATTTGCATAAAGGACTCTGATTGGCCAGCCTCAGAACTCCAACACTCTAAGGCACCAGATTATTTGCATAAAGGACTCTGGTTGGCCAGCCTCAGAACTCCAACACTCTAAGGCACAAGATCATGGATACCAAGGGAATCAGTAGCTACTGAAATTGACATCCAAGTGCCACCTCGGAGTTGGTTGAGGTAGGCAGGATTTTCCCCAGGTACTGGTTGTGGGGGGTCGGGAGCAGGTGAGGGTTTTGCCCTCCTTTCTGCTCGAGATCCCCGTGTACAACTGGTGGGCCACTGTGTGATACAGAATGCTGGACTAGATGGGCTGAGGCCCGATTCAGCATGGCTCTTCTTATGTTCTTATGTTCTTATGTTCTTATGTTCTTATTATTTGCATAAAGGACTCTGATTGGCCAGCCTCAGAACTCCAACACTCTAAGGCACCAGATTATTTGCATAAAGGACTCCGATTGGCCAGCCTCAGAACAACACTCTAAGGCACCAGATTATTTGCATAAAGAACTCTGATTGGCCAGCCTCAGAACTCCAACACTCTAAGGCACAAGATTATTTGCAAAAAGGACTCTGATTGGCCAGCCTCAGAACTCCAACACTCTAAGGCAGGGCTGTTCAACTACCGGCCCTGCAGGTGTTTTGGACTTCAACTCCCAGAAATCCTAACAGCTGGTAAACTGGCTAGGATTTCTGGGAGTTGAAGTCCAAAACACCTGCAGGGCCGGTAGTTGGACAACCCTGCTCTAAGGCACCAGATTATTTGCATAAAGGACTCTGATTGGCCAGCCTCAGAACTCCAACACTCTAAGGCACCAGATTATTTGCATAAAGGACTCTGATTGGCCAGCCTCAGAACTCCAACACTCTTAAGGCACCAGACAGAGGGAATTTGTTGCCACTAAGAGAAAATTTGCATAAAGGACTTTGATTGGCCAGCAAAACAGAATGCAACTGAATGCTTGAGTTAGCCAAGTGGGGCGACTTTTTAACTGTTTTAACTGTTTTACGATGTCACATTTTTATGTGTTTTAATTGGTTATGCTTTTTTGTGCTGTAAACCGCCCTGAGCTCCGGATAGGGCAGTCTATCAAGTCGAAACAATAAATAAATAAATAAATAAATAAATAAATAAATAAATAAATAAATAAGTGAATGGAATGCTCATTTTCTGGGAGGTGCCAAGGAATATGTGACAGCGTTTCAATATGTTGCCACAAAGGGAATATTTGCATAAAGGACTCTGATTGGCCGGCCTCAGAACTCCAACATTCTACGGCCCCAGACAGAGGGGATTGGTTGCCACTGAAATGGTATTTACATAAAGGACTCCGATTGGCCACCCACATTCCAACATTCTAAGGTGATGCAGAGGGAAAAGGAAAGGCCTCAGGCAGTCAGACACTGCGGCCCACAGCAGTGACGGATCAGGACCAAACTTGGCACACAGGGGCCCAATGGCCCACTTCACAACGCGACCGTCATCCAATGACCACTACAGACCAAAATTAGCACACAGAGCCCCCTTGACCCACTCTGCACCCTGTTGCTGTTTCAAGGAGGACGGACCACAGATGATGGGACTTGAAATACCTTCACTCACCTTCCGTGACCGATCATCCAAAGAATGATCAAGACCAAATGTGGCACACACAGCCCCCATGACCCACTCTACGTCGTGGTGCTGTTTGCAAAGGCAAATCATGTCTTACTAACTTGATAGATTGCTGAGCGGCTAAACGACTTCTTTGCCTCCGTTTTCACACAGGAGGACAGACAACATATGCCTGCAGCTGAGTCAGTTTTTTCAGGGAGGGAATTAAATGAATTAAACCAGATAGAGATAAACAAGGAAGATGTTCTCACATGCCTTACTAAACTAAATGTCAACAAATCACCAGGGCCAGATGGCATCCACCCCAGAGTTCTTAAGGAACTCAAGTGTGAAATTGCTGAAATTCTAGCCAAAATATATAACCTTTCTCTAAGATCAGGCACTGTACCCGAGGACTGGAGGGAGGCAAATGTAACTCCGATCTTCAAGAAAGGATCCAGAGGTGATCCAGGAAATTATAGGCCAGTTAGTCTAACCTCAGTTCCAGGCAAAGTGATGGAAACCATTATTAAAGAAAAAATTACTAGGCACATAGAAGAACAGGCATTGCTGAAGGAAAATCAACATGGTTTCTGCAAAGGCAAATCATGTGTTACTAACTTGTTAGAATTCTTTGAGGGTGTAAATAAACACATAGATAAAGGGGACCCAGTCGATATTGTTTACCTTGACTTTCAAAAGGCTTTGGACAAAGTCCCTCACCAAAGGCTCCTAAATAAGCTCTTCAGCCATGGAATCAGGGGACAGGTCTTGTCCTGGATTGGAACCTGGCTAAACTGTAGGAAACAAAGGGTGGTAATAAACGGACACTTCTCTGGGTGGAAAGAGGTGAGAAGTGGCGTACCCCAAAGGTTCAGTTTTGGGTCCGTTACTTTTTAATTTATTCATTAATGACCTGGACGTAGGAGTGAATTCTGAGGTAGCAAAGTTTGCAGACGACACTAAACTGTTCAGGGTAGTTAAAAATGAAACTGACTGTAAAGAGCTCCAGAAAGATCTCTCGAAATTGAGTGAATGGGCAACAAAGTGGCAAATGCATTTTAACCTAAACAAGTGCAAAGTCATGCACATCGGGGCAAAGAACCCCAACTACACCTACCAATTGATGGGGTCAAAGCTTTCCGAGACAAACCAGGAAAGGGATCTTGGGGTTTTGGTGGACAGCTCAATGAAGATGTCAACCCAGTGCGCAGCAGCAGTGAAAAAAGCAAATTCTATGCTTGGCATGATCAGGAAGGGAATCAAATATAGGTCAGCAAATGTTGTATTGCCTCACTACAAATCTATGGTGAGGCCACATCTGGAGTACTGTGTACAATTCTGGTCTCCGCACCTCAAGAAGGATATAACGGAACTGGAAAAGGTACAGAAAAGGGCAACAAGAATGATCCAAGGGATGGAGCGGCTCCCTTACGAAACCAGGTTGCAACGCCTTGGTCTTTTCAGCCTTGAAAGACGGCGTCTAAGAGGTGACTTGGTCGAAGTGTATAAAATCATGCATGGGATAGAAAGGGTGAATAAAGAAAAAATATTTTCTCTGTCACAAAACACTAGGACTAGGGGGCACTCCCTGAAGCTCCAAGGCAGGAAAGTTAGGACTAACAAAGGGAAATATTTCTTCACCCAGAGAAAGGGTCATTGGGTCATGGAACTCACTCCCAGAGGAGGTTGTGACAGCGGTCAGCCTGGACAGCTTCAAGGCAGGATTAGACAGATTCATGGATACCAAGGGAATCGGTAGTTACTGAAAAGGACATTCAAGTGCCACCTCGGAGTTGGTTGAGGTAGGCAGGATTTCCCCGGGTACTGGTTGTGGGGGGTCGGGAGCAGGTGAGGGTCTTGCCCTCCCTTCTGCTCGAGATCCCCGTGTACAACTGGTGGGCCACTGTGTGACACAGAATGCTGGACTAGATGGGCTGAGGCCCGATTCAGCATGGCTCTTCTTATGTTCTTATGTTCTTATGAGGGGGATGGGCCACGGCCAATGGGACTTGCAGTACCTTCACTAAGTTCCTGAGACCACTGCGAGCCACATACACATCTAATAGGAACCAACCTTGGCACACAATGCCTTTCTCAAATAACCCGGGCACAGCCGGGTCCCCAAGCTAGTAAATAAATAAATAAATAAATACATACATACATACATACATACATAAATACATAAATACATAAATACGTAAATAAATAACTGTTATATGGCAGTAGAGAAGGGGCCCAGATGTAATGGAAGGGCTTTAGTCGTCCTCCGAGCAGAGAAGGTGGGAGCGTGCAAGGCCAACGTTGACAAGCACAGCGCTTGCTCTCAACTTCAAATGATGGGCCGGGTGCCACCAACCCCCTCTTGCCGCTGCTGTCCGCGTACGACATACCAATAAGGACATTAGCAAGGCAATGTTTGTTTAGCGAGTATTAAGGGCTCTCTGTTCTTCTGCAAATAATTGCCCAGGAAAAGTATTATGCTTGTCATTTCCTTCAAATAAAGTTGTGAGACATCGCAAAGAACATCAATCCTTTGTTTGGTTTGGGGCTTAACAAGGACGCAAGGGCACCAACTTGTGCCGGCCTGCTCGGCGCTCCTGTTCTTCCATTGGATCTGCTGCAGGAAGGTCAATACGTTCTGTTTGGACAAAACATCTGACCTTCTTCCGTGACCTGGGAATGACCTCCCCTGACCCTTACAAGTCGCCCTGTTGGGCATCACCCCCATGGAACTCGTACCATTGGGAAAAGCTGAATTCCCTTCGATTGAACTGAACCAGACCAGGCAGTGAGCAGGCCCGGATTACCCATAAGGCCACCCTAGGCCATGGCCTAGGGCGGCAGCCATGGGGGGGGCGGCAGGTCCGGACCCCCCAAAACTTTTTTAATTTTTTTAAGTTCGATGTTCTGGCGCTCCTGAAGGAAGTAGGGGCGGGGCTGACGCCACGCCAGGGAGGAGGAGGCGGAGAGAAGCCCCGCCGCCCCTCCTCCCTTGCGTCGTCACGCCACGCAAGGGAGGGGCGGCGAGGGTTCACGCCGCGCAAGGGTTCACGCCACGCAAGGCAGTGGCGACGCCACGCCAGGGAAGAGGAGGCGGAGAGAAGCCCCGCCGCCCCTCCTCCCTTGTGTCGTCACGCCATGCAAGAGAGGGGCGGCGAGGGTTCACGCCGCGCAAGGGTTCACGCCACGCAAGGGAGTGGCGACGCCACGCCAGGGAAGAGGAGGCGGAGAGAAGCCCCGCCGCCCCTCCTCCCTTGTGTCGTCACGCCACGCAAGAGAGGGGCGGCGAGGGTTCACGCCGCGCAAGGGTTCACGCCACGCAAGGGAGTGGTGACACCACGCCAGGGAGGAGGAGGCGGATAGAAGGGTTCTCTCCGCCTACTCCTCCCTGGCGACGCCTTGCGTTGTCAGCCCCTCCTTCAGTGAGGAGGAAGGAGGGCCCCCCGCAAGCAGCCCCACCCCCGGGGCGGGGGTGGCGCTTCCAAAGTGTGGCCTAGGGCAGCGCAATCAGTTGATCCGGGCCTGGCAGTGAGAACTTGAATTTCTCGCTGCCTATTTTACTCACACTCCTATTTTGAGTCCATGATAGCTCTGGGCTGTTCTGGAGAGGCCATTCTCCCAGGTCCCACCTACACCAAGGCTGTGGCGCAGCTGGCTGGGTGTCAGCTGCATTAAGATCACTACTGACCAGGCCCGGATTACCCTTAAGGCCACCCTTGGCCATGGCCTAGGGCCGCAAGCCAAGGGGGGCGCAGTTCACACGGACCAATAAAGCCCCGGGGGTGGGGCTTCCCTCCGCCTCCTCGCACCCTCCTTCCTTGACTCAAGGAAGGGGGGCGCATGGCGTCGCGAGGAGGTGGGGGTGCAGTAGAGGTTGGTTTGGGGGCGTAATTGCAAAATGTGGCCCAGGGCGCCAAAAGGGGTTAATCCGGTCCTGCTACTGACTGAAAGGTCATGAGTTCAAAGCCAGCCCGGGTCGGAGTGAGCTTCCGGCCAATTTTGTGTAGCTTGTTGTCGACCTTTGCGACCCGAAAGACAGTTGCATCTGTCAAGTAGGAAATTTAGGTACCACCTATGTGTGGGGAGGCTAATTTAACTAATTTACGAGGCCATAAATAATCTCCAGCACAAAGCATGCGGGAAATGCGGAAAGTACTTCATCAGCGTCGCAGATGGACGGTGAAGCGACAGCTCCCCTGGTGGCCAGAAAAAAAGTTAAATAGCCTCTGACTGTCTATATGTGTTGTGTGTCTATGGCACTGAATGTTTGCCATGTATGTGTACATTGTAATCTGCCCTGAGTACCCTGCGGGGTGTAAATAAATAAATAATAAATAGGTCATGTGGCCACTGACATGACTGCATGGAATGTCATTACCTTCCCGTTGAAGCAGTACCTATTGATCTACTCACATTTGCATGTTTTCAAACTGCTAGGTTGGCAGAAGCTGGGGCTAACAACGGGAGCTCACCCCATTGCGAACTGACTTGAGTCCATTATTGGGGGAAAGGATAGGACAGGAAATCCATTGTTATCGTCATAGTCTAAGGTGCTGAAGCTCCGAGAAAGGCTCCCAAATGAACCCATCAAAATGAACTACTGTAGATTTTTATTTCCACCGACTCTATCTGACGATCTCTTGTTTGCAAATGCGTAATTGGGGCTCTGTGTTAAGTACATTCTGTGAACTGTACATTGTGCTGCCGCTCTGTGCGGCGCCAATGACACCTTGCGTAGGTCATCCCGGCTGCAAAGTAAATAGATGATGACCAGCAAGAGGGAGGAGGGCACAGGGATGCCTTTCCACTGAAAGATGATACTGGAGACCAAAGGATTTGTGAAGACTACATCTCTTGGCCCAAGCTGGCTTTCTCCGAGGCAGGGCAGGCTTTACTCCAAGGTCGCTTCCAGGCAGCCTCATAATCTAGAACAATGTTTTTCAACCTTTTTTGAGCCGCGGCACACTTTTTACATTTACCAAATCCTGGGGCACACCACCAACCAAAATGACACAAAATGACACTCTAAGACAGTAATACATATCTATTATATAAAGGGGTTCCCGTCCTGGAACGACCGTCCCAAACAGAGAAACCTTACAATGCAGAAACACCAAACTTGCCAACAGAAATAGGCCTCAAGCAAGGTAGGTTTGTAGCAAAGAAACTCCCCCCCAACCTAAAAGGCCCCCAAAACAACGAGTAAAAAAAACTACATTTCCCAGCATCCTCCAGGGCTGCCAATGACTCTCCCAGCCTCTAGATTCTGACAACATGGTTGGCTGCCAATAAGGGCGGATTTGCATAACTCCTGCACTGGCCAGCCAACATCAACATTCCGACCCCTAATAAACTGTCAGAGGAGGATAAGGCAAAGGGCTGAGGCACAAACACACACACCCAATTCACTTCCCACAGAAAATTTACACCCCTACAAATCACAGACCACGCCCAAAATTGACAGTAAGGCTTCATTAACTTAATTTCCCTGACTAGGCCTCACTTAATGGAATGCTGTTTATGCTCTGAATTGACAGTAAGGCTTCATTAACTTACTTTCCCTGACTAGGCCTCACTTAATGGAATGCTGTTTACGCTCTGAATTGACAGTAAGGCTTCATTAACTTACTTTCCCTGACTAGGCCTCACTTAATGGAATGCTGTTTATGCTCTGAATTGACAGTAAGGCTTCATTAACTTACTTTCCCTGACTAGGCCTCACTTAATGGAATGCTGTTTATGCTCTGAATTGACAGTAAGGCTTCATTAACTTAATTTCCCTGACTAGGCCTCACTTAATGGAATGCTGTTTACGCTCTGAATTGACAGTAAGGCTTCATTAACTTGATTCTCCCGACTACGCTTCAGCTCATTGGACATTGTGTACGGCCTGAATTGACTGTAAGGCTTCATTAACTTGCTGTTCCTGACTAGGCCTCAGCTCATGGGACATTGTGTATGGCCTGAATATACAGTAACCTACCTTGCCACACAGGGCCCCTATGACCCACGCTACATTATACTACAGTTTGGAGGAAGGTGGACCATGGATTATGGGACTTGAAGTACCTCCATGGATAATGGGATTTGTACTACTTCAAAACCCATCATTCCCCACAGACCACTGTGGCCCAGAACCAAGACCGATAAAGACCAAACTTGGCACACAATGCCCCCCATGACCCACACTCCATCCGACTGCAGATTAGAGGAGGACACACCATGGATAATGGGATTTCAGGTACCTCCACTCACTTCCAAAGTACCCCACGCACACAAGCATCAACCTCTACATCAACACAGCAGACGGAAAGACAAAAACATTGTATATCCACAAGCTCTGCAGAACGCCAGCAACACCACACACCGACAACTCCCCAGGACTTCAACATCCCACCCACCAGAACAACCCACAACGACACATCTATGGATCCAACAACACCATAACTAACAACAACTTCAACCCTTACATAATCAGACTTTCTCGCATCTCCAAAATAGGGCACAGCAACGCGTGCCGGGTACAGCTAGTAGTTAATATGTTTTTAAATGTATTTATACACTCAGTGTGAAACCTGGGTCTGTTTCGATAAACACAACATAGATATTTATTTTATTTATTTATTATTCCTTCTTATATTCCGCTCCTCCCAGCAGGCTCGGGGCGGATCACAGCATAAAAACCCGGCTAACATGAGGCATTCATGTCGCCGTACAATAAAAGCATAAAACATACAACATTGTCCCGA
The DNA here is from genome assembly GCA_030556195.1 of Anolis apletophallus. Classification (NCBI taxonomy): domain Eukaryota; kingdom Metazoa; phylum Chordata; class Lepidosauria; order Squamata; family Anolidae; genus Anolis; species Anolis apletophallus. The sequence goes on along the minus strand of JARBWK010000555.1, from coordinate 15,919 downwards.
GATTAACAGTTGTGTCAAATCCTGGCATTCCAGTGTCGGAGTGTTGGTCAGAGAATGAATACGTTCGGCTAATTCAGCTAGCCGAAGGCCAGTCTAAACAGGGCGGTCTTGCAGGCCCTGCGAAATGGGATGAGCTCCCCGGCGGCACGGACATCATCTGGGAGAGAGTTCCAGAGTACCGGTGCCGCCACGGAAAAGGCCCTTTGCCTAGTCACGGACAGATGGCAGGCGCGGACCGATGGGATTAGGAGAAGATTAGACTCCCCTGAACGTAGTGACCTCGGGGGGCGGCATTCTGCACTAGCTTGAGCTTCCGAACTGTCGCCAAGGGAGGCCAACGTAGAGGGCGTTACAGTAGTCTAGTCTCGAGATGACCGTCGCTTGGATCACCGTGGCCAGGTCATCCCTGGAGAGGTAGGGTGCCAGTCGCCTAGCCTGTCGTAGGTGAAAGAACGACGCCCTGCTGGCCGCAGAGACCTGAGTCTCCATGGTATTAGTAATACCTAGATATCCATAGGTATTAGTATGTTTTGGCCACAAAACATACTAATACTAACCCAAGGAGGGACCATCAGTCAAAAAATTGATTTTTGTCATTTGGGAGTTGTAGTTGCTGGGAGTTATAGTTCACCCGCAATCAAAGAGCATTCTGAACTCCACCAAATGATTGAATGGAATCAAACTTCCCACACAGAACTCCCATAACCAAGAGAGCTTGGTGGGCATTGACCTTGGCTTTTGGAGTTGTAGTTCACCTATATCCAGAGAGCACTGTGGACTCAAACAATGTTGGATCAGGACCAAACTTGGCATGAATACTCAATATGCCCAAATGTGAACACAGATGGAGTTTGGGGAAACTAGACCTTGACATTTGGGAGTTACAGTTTCTGGGATTTATAGTTAACACACAATCAAAGAGCATGCTGAACTCTTGCAACAATGGAATTGAACCAAACTTGGCATATTGAACTCTCATGACCAACAGAAAGTACTGAAAGGGTTTGCTTGGGAATCGACCTTGAGTTTGGAAGTTGTAGTTCACCTACACCCAGAGAGCACTGTGGACTCAAACAATGTTGGATCTGGACCAAACTTGGCTTGAATACTCAATATGCCCAACTATGAACACACATGGAGTTTGGGGGAAATAGACCTTGACGTTTGGGAGTTGTAGTTCACCTACATCCAGAGAGCACCGTGGACTCAAATAATGATGGGCGGGCCTCTTTCTCATGGGGTGGGGGACACTCCACCCCTTTCCGACCCTCCCTCCGCTCACCTCTCTGCCGGCCTTTCCTCCTTCTCAAGTGGCGACCGCTGGGAAGGGGGCGGGGCCCGAGTGACATCACCCTTCCCTCCTCCCTCCCTCGATTGGAGGCTGGCTGGCGCGCGCATACTGCTGACACATACCTCTCCAGTTAACCCAACATATCATGGCATCCTATTTTCAAATACTCACAACCCGCTCCTCATTGAGGACTGCAGACCAAGATATACTCTGCAGTATAATAAAATGTCACCCAGGCTTGTGAAACAAAATAACAGTATCTTTACTTTAGTTCAAAAATTCAAATAGGGCAACAATGTATATGCATCAGTTCTTTTGCAACAGTGTTTAAAATATGCCTCAAGCTTTAAAATGATCAAGTTTCAAGATAGTTGGCAGCCAGCAATCTCTTCACTGTCCAAAGTGAGAAAATGGCAGTTAGAACCGTTGGTCTCCGCAGCTAGCCAGAGGCAGCAGCCAATCAGAACTCTGGCTTCTGGCACGTTCAGCCAACCAGACACATACCGCTCCTGTTAACCCAACATATCATGGCATCCTTTTTCAAATCCTCACAAAACGCTCCTCATTGAGGACTGCAAACCAAGATATACTCTGCAGGATAATAAAATGTCACCCAGGCTTGTGAAACAAAATAATAGTATCTTTACTTTAGTTCAAAAATTCAAACAGGGCAACAATAGATACAAATCAGTCCTTTTGAAACAGTGTTTAAAATATGTCTCAAGCCTTAAAATGATAAGTTTCAAGATAGTTGGCAGCCAGTAATCTCTTCACTGTCCAAAGTGAGAAAATGGCAGTTAGAACCATTGGTCTCAGCAACTCGCCAGAGGCAGCAGCCAATCAGAACTCTGGCTCCTGGCACGTTCAGGCAACCAGAGAGGAAAAAACATCTGCGTCCACACTGGGGTAAAGATCCAGTTTGAATGCCTATGTCTTTCCCTCCCTCCGCATTAGGTCTAACGCAGAGGGAGGAAAATACTTCTACGTCCAGACTGTGGTAAAAACCCAGTTTGGACCCCTATGTAACGCAGAGGGAGGGAAAGACATAGGCATTCAAACTGAATCTTTACCCCAGTTTGGATGCAGATGTCTTTCGCTCTCTGGTTGCCTGAACATACCAGGAGCCAGAGTTCTGATTGGCTGCTGCTGAGACCAACGGTTCTAACTGCCATTTTCTCATTTTGGACGGTGAAGAGATTGCTGGCTGCCAACTATCTTGAAACCTGATCATTTTAAGTGTAATAAGGTAAACATATCTGAAACATCTGGACGCTGATGTCTTCCCCTCCACGTTAGGTCTAACACGGAGAGAAAGACAGCCGCACATGGAAGGGAAGGCCAGGGAACCCCACCGATTCCTTTCTGAAAATGGCGGTGGTGGCTTCAAAATAGCAAATTCACTTCTGGGTTGTTTACATCGCTTCAAAACGGCTTCAAAAGTGAATTTATTCCGAATTCATTCCGATTTTAGAAGCATTCCGACGAACCTAACCGGGCCGAATGTCTACCTCTGCTCCCAAATGGCCAAGACAACCCCCGGGGAAGCAAGAAGTAGGACAACAGCGCCATGTTCCTCAGTCATCAGTAATGAGATGCGCCTTATCTCTGATGCTCGAGGCAAGATACGGGCATCATGACTAGTAGCCATCGATAGGCTTATCCTCCATTAATCTGTCTAATCCTCCTTTCAAGAAATCCAATTTAGCAACTATCACGAAAGGTTATGCTGGGGAATGCTATAGTCTAGCCATGCGCTACGGGAACCGCTGATCCACACAATTCACATTCAGTAGAGGCCACTGGCTTCTAATATTGTAGGGGGAAACGGGTCCGTGGTCCATATTCCACATAACGTAGCTGTAGAGCAGTGTTTTTCAACCTTTTTTGAGCCGCGGCACATTTTTTACATGTACCAAATCCTGGGGCACATCACCAACCAAAATGACACAAAACGACACTCTAACACAGTCATACATATAGTTAATATGTTTTTGAATGTATTTATACACTCAGCGTGAAACCTGGGCCTGTTTCGATGAACACAACATAGATATCCTGGCAGGAATGGCAGAAAGACACAAACTTCCAACACAGAACTCCCATAACCAAGAGAAAATGCTATAAGAGTTTGGTGGCATTGACCTTGGGTTTTGGAGTTGTAGTTCACCTATATCCAAAGAGCACTGTGGACTGAAACAATGTTGGATCAGGACCAAACTTGGCATGAATACTCAATATGCCCAAATGTGAACACAGGTGGAGTTTGGGGGAAAATAGACCTTGACATTTGGGAGTTACAGTTTTTGGGATTTATAGTTTACACACAATCAAAGAGCATCCTGAACTCTTGCAACAATGGAATTGAACCAAACTTGGCATGAATACTCAATATGCCCAAATGTGAACAGAGATGGAGTTTGGGGGGAAATAGACCTTGACATTTGGGAGTTACAGTTTCTGGGATTTATAGTTTACACACAATCAAAGGGCATCCTGAACTCTTGCAACAATGGAATTGAACCAAACTTGGCATATTGAACTCTCATTACCAACAGAAAGTACTGAAAGGGTTTGCTTGGGAAGTGGCCTTGCGTTTGGAAGTTGTAGTTCACCTACACCCAGAGAGCACTGTGGACTCAAACAATGGCATGTTATGTTGTGGTTTGTTTTCTATCCAGAATCACAATGTTGGAAGGAGGCTCACCACTCAAAGGTCCCTAAAACAGGCACGGGAAAACTTCGGCCCTCTGGGTGCTTTGGACTCCAACTCCCACCATTCCTCACAGCCTGAGGCCCTTTCCTGCTTAAGTGGGTGGGGAGGGGGAGGAAAAGGGCCTGAGGCTGCTAGGAATGGTGGGAGTTGGAGTCCAAAACACCTGGAAGGTCCAAGTTTGCCCAAGTTTGGGGGAAGAAAGGGTATTGGAGGTTCCCATTTCCCACGGCACACCTGATGATCGCTCACGGCACACTAGTGTGCCCCGGCACAGTGGTTGGGAAGCACTGCTGTAGAGATCTCATATTTTTAGACCCAACTTGCTCAGTGGTTTGAAAGTGCACAACTGCCGACAGAATCACAAAATGACAACACCACTCAAACTCAGGATGAGTGCAATACGAGATGCACACGAACAAGAGTAAAAAAATATTGTGACTAATATAGGAGGGTTGAATGAAAAGTAACGCCTCCACCTTCGTTACTTGGATTGGGAATGGGAATTTATGTATATAATAAAAGTCAGTGTTTGCGGTGGTGTGGTGGGAGGAATATGTGCCAGTGTTTCGATTGGCTGCCACTATGAGATTATTTGCATAAATGGCTCTGATTGGCCAGCCTCAGAACTCCAACATTCTACGGCCCCAGACAGAGGGGATTGGTTGCAACTGAAATAGTATTTGCATAAAGGACTCCGATTGGCAAACCACATTCCAACATTCTAAAGTGACTCAGAGGGAAAAGGAAAAGCCTCAGGCAGCCAGTCACTACAGGCCACAGCAATGACGGATCAGGACCAAACTTGGCAAACAGTGGCCCAATGGCCCACTTCACAACCTGGTGTGGTTTAGGGCAGGAGGGGCCACGAATGGTGGGATTTGCAGTACCTTCACACCATTCACTTCCCAAACAACACTGTAGCCCCTATAAATCACAGACCAGGCCCAAAATTGACAGCAAGGCTTCCTCAACTTGATTTTCCTGACTAGGCCCCCAACAATGACAGAACAAGACCAAACTTGGCACACAGACCCCCGAAGATGCACCCTACATCCTGGTGCAGTTTGAGGGAGGATGGACCATGGATGATGGGACTTGCAGTACTTTAATTCACTTCCTTAGAGCACTTTGGCTTAAACCAATGACGAATCAGGACCAAACTTGGCACACAGAGGCCCAATGGCCCACTTTACAAACCTGCTGCGGTTTACAGCAGGATGGCTCACAAATGATGGAATTTGCAGTACCTTCACCCAATTCATTTCCCACAGAATATTGCAGCAAATCAGAGACCAGGCCCAAACTTGGCACACAGAGTACCCATGACCCACTCTACATCCTGGTGCAGTTTTGAGTGGGATGGACCACGGACGATGGGAGTTGAAGTACCTTCACTCACTTTCTGAGACCGCTGCGACCCTCATCCAATGACTGATCAAGACCACACTTGGCACACAGAGCCCCCATGACCCACTCTACGTCCTGGTGCTGTTTGGAGGGGGATGGACCATGGCCAATGGGACTTCCAGTACCTTCCCTCACTCCCAGAGACCGCTGCAACCGTCATCCAGAGAATGATCAAGACCAAATGTGACACAAACACAGCCCCCATGACCCACTCTACATTCTGGTGCTGTTCGGAGGGGGATGGACCATGGCCAATGGGACTTGCAGTACCTTCACTAAGTTCCTGAGACCACTGCAAGCCACATACACATCTAATAGGAACCAACCTTGGCACACAATGCCTTCCTCAAATAACCCGGCCACCGCCGGGTCCTCAGCTAGTAATAATAATAAACAAACATGAGGGCCAGCGCACTCAAGTCAAATACGGCGATGCTCTCTCGGAGCATTTTCTAATAACTAATGGAGTGAAACAAGGTCGTGTTCTTGCACCAACCCTATTGACAATCTTCTTCAGCATGATGCTCCAAAGAGCTACGGCAGACCTCGAAGAAGAAGACGGCATATATATATATACGCTATCGCACTGATGGCAGCTTGTTCAACTTAAGCCGCCTGAGGGCTCGCACTAAGACTCTGAACTATCTTGTCCGTGAGCTGCTTTTTGCCGACGATGCTGCCCTTGTCGTCCATTCAGAAGCAGCCCTGCAGCGCCTCACGTCCTGCTTTGCAACCGCTGCAGAGCTGTTTGGGCTGGAAGTCAGCCTGAAGGAAACGGAAGTCCTCTACCAGCCCGCACTACAGGAAGAACACCATCATCCCCACGTCAGCATAGACACATCTGTGCTTAAGTCCGTCCAGCAGTTCACCTCCCTGGGAAGCATCATCTCTTCAGAAGCCAAGTGTAATGATGTCGATTATTTGTGTGTGGATGTTGTGTGACATATGTTAAATGTATGTTGTTTTGTGTAGTTCGGGGGAATATTCTATGGATTGTTGCTGTGGGTGAAACAGAGGGGAGGCTTGGCAGAAGCTTTGAAGAGCTGTCGCCATGGCAACCAGGGCTAGAGGCTTTTAGAATGTTCAAGGTTTGAATTTTACAGTTGGTAAAGAGCGGTTGGAAGCCAACTGCCACAAGAGAAGGGGAGGAGTTCTGTTCTGAGTTAGTTGGTCCTGAGGACTGTAAGAGAACAGTTCAGTATCTTAGTTGGTCTTAAGGTCTGCAAGAGAGCAGTCCAGTTTTATGGGTGTAGAGACCCTAGTTAAAGTTGGAAGAGTCCAGGGGTTTATAGAGGTTTAGTGGAAACCCTATAATATATCCCCATTGTGTTTTGTGTAACATAATAAGTTTGTGCCTCTGAGGAAGTATAAAACCAACCAAGATTTGTACCCATTTGTGTCATAATAAATTGTTTGCATCTTAAAAGAAAAACACCTCTCCTAATTCTTTTATTGGTGGTGGCCCTCAAGGTCAGTGGTCGGACAGATAAATGGTGGCAGCGTGGTCAAGTGGATACTGAGAAATTATAAATCTCTGCAGTTCAATGGTTAATAAAGGAGATAGTCTACCCTGCCATAAGACGGAAGTGGCTGAGGTAACTTCAAGGTCCCTTTGCATTGAGGGTCAGCAGTTTGGATATAAAAAGATTGTCCAGTCTGAGGCCGGTCAACAAGGGGTTGTCACACCAAGGTAAAGAAAGAGATAGATCACAGATTAGCAAAGGCATAGAGTGCATTCGGAAGGCTTCACAAAAGAGTCTGGAGCAACAAGCACCTGAAGCAAAGCACCAAAATCAGTGTGTACAGAGCTATCATACTATCTATTCTCCTCTATGGGTCTGAAACATGGGTCACCTATCGCCAACACCTACGGCTCCTCGAACGCTTTCATCAGCGCTGTCTTCGCACAATCCTAAATATACACTGGACCGACTATGTGACGAATGTTGCTGTCCTTGAGCAAGCAGGGGTCACCAGCGTTGAGGCCATGCTATTGAGAACACAGCTGTGCTGGGCAGGGCACGAGGTCTCTAGGATGGAGGACCACCGCCTCCCAAAGATACTACTCTATGGTGAACTCGCCACAGGTCAGCGCAAGAGAGGCGCCCCCAAAAAGAGATATAAGGACTCCCTGAAACAACATCTCAGGCTCTCAGAAGCAATCGCTACCAAAGGCAAAAAAACCCACGAGATTTCCAGGTGCCAGTACAGCGGAAACAGCAGACTGCGCCCAAAGCCTGCTATTTCGGAGAGCTTTTCTCAGGAGCACATAATGTAAACTATGCAAAACAGCCCTGAATCTGCAAGCAACAGCAAAACGCGAGCGAGCAAGCCGCTTGTTTGCACAACTCCCCCCCTGAGGGACTGCACGTTCGTCAACTTACCGACACTGGTGATTTTCTGGGAGGCCAGATCGTGAAGCAAGGCCGCGACGGCCGGGTTGTGCCGGGAATACAGTTCATGCCGGTTAATGCCAATGTGGAACTTGAGCCAGTTTGGATAGGAATCAATCGATGTTTCTCCAGTGGGAAGGAACTCTTCGTCTTCGTTGCCTTCGTTTTGCCTACCGAAAGAAAACAGGAGATTAGGTTGCTTGGAAAGGCCGACTGTGCACTTGGAGACGGGGAGGGGAGCGAGGGGAGAAGAAGGGGAGCCCGGCCAAGACCGGCAGAGGTGCCAAGGAAAGCGCTTGGCTGGACACCTTGGCCATACTTTGGCTTTGCTGAACTGTAGGCCAGTGTTCCGGGTTTTGGACACCGTGGAAGGCAGCATACACTGACTTTGCACTCTCTCTCTCTCTCTCTCTCTCTCTCTCTCTCTCTCTGCAAGGAAGAGTTGGGACTCTCCTTGGTTAGAGTGGGGTAGACAGGAGGAGATATACAACTTCAGTGTGGCCCCACTCCAAGAACCACAAAATGCCCCTCAATGGTAAATCAGACATCACAAAGGCTTTGAGAGAGACTATAGAAGGCATGGGCAAATTTTAGGCCCCCAGGGGTTTTGGACTGCAGCTCCCAGTGATATCGGAGGTGACCCCCCTTTCTGGACTCTGTGTAAGATAGTTTAAAAAACCCAAGGACACCAGATTCCAGAGGCCTGTGCCTCACGTGGGTTCGCCTTGTGCAAATTCCAAGGAACCCCACAAAGGCAAGATGGCCGCGCTTGGCCCAAGACAGCTCAGGATCTATAGTTCATTTCTACCTCCAAGGACTCATCTCCATGAACTTTTCCCATACCATATGAACTGACATTCTTAACCAGACTCTTGCCAAAGAAAAACCAGAACAAGCCTTGTGAAGAGGCTGTTCAAATGAACCGGCTGGACAGGGTGGACCCTCTTTTACTGATCCCACCGCTGCCACCAATTTGTAACGATGAGGTCACTACGTATCTGACCTAATGTAAAAGGGTGTTGTATAACTTTAATTTAAGGATCCCTTAAATATGAAGAGATTAGCCACCAGATTGTGAGGACTGTTGTTGTTATCTGTTATCTAGGAGGGTCTGTCACCAATTATTGTGGGACTTCAAACTGTGTAACAAGACAGGTTAAAAACCCTTTCCTGTCTTGCTTTACTCTGAGGCTGGACTTTTAAAATACGGAACAGAGAGAGGTTGTTGATGAAAAGAACAATAACAGTTTATTTATAGCTTGGCACAAAAGCATGATAACTTCTTAGAGGCTCAACTCATCATGGTTACGTTGGTATTGTAGAAGATACAAAGTTTAAAATGTTTGACTGTTACTATTACTCAGTTAGATCAGTATGTAACTATCTCACACACAGACCCTCTCTCCTTCTATAGGCACCTTGCCTATCTCTAGCCCTCAGGCTCTATACAAACAGACTGGCTCGCAAGCTCAGCCTACTAGAACTGTCTCTCTACAGCTCCAAAACCAGACTGCCCTCAGAACCTGCTCTCTCCTAGAGCTGGGCTGACAGTTAAACTGTCAAAATTCAAACTTCCCAGAATTCTATTCTTGGCTGTGGCAGAAAGCTGTTGACTCCTCCCACCTCTGCCTTACAGCCATGTTGCTATGGCAACTCTTCCCCAAGGTGGGCCTTCACTGAAGAAGTGCACCTTCCCTAAACATCTAAACATTTCAATACATATTCAATCCTCAATCCTATAATAAAAAATAAACACTTCTATAAGCCTTTATGAGGCTTATAGAAACCAATCAACTATTTCAAAAGACAGGAAAGGCCACCCATCAACACCTATTAATTGACCAGGGATTCTTCTATGACTCAGGAAGAGTCCTGTCTGCCAGACCCAGTTTTTTTCCTCACATAGGAAATCCCACAATCTCTCACATTTCTAAAACAAAGAAAAAACTGTCAGAAGAGCATGCTACTGCCAGGAACCAATTATTTTTCATCACCACACAAAGATAGCCAAACATCACCAGATTTAGGATTTCCTCCTTATCAATGAAACTTCATTAACACATCTTAATCTTCAAAACCCTGACTCATTATTCCATTGGAATGTTGGTGGTGCTGGCCAATCAGAGGCGTTATGTAAATAACCCCACAGTGGCAGCCAATCAGAAAGCAGACACATATCCACATACATACATACATTCTCTTTTATTATATAGATAGATATATTATATGGCTCTCGCTGAAATAAATTTTCAAATATTTTGCTTTCATGGCTCTCTGAGTCAAAAAGGTTCCCGACCCCTGGTTTACCCAGATTGCACAAGCCTAGCAATCAACCCCCCCCCCCCCAACTTGGCTGTTTAATCCTTGGCTTCAAAAATAATCCCAGGACGTATCTACATTGTAGAACGAATGCATCTTGAAACGACGTTGATTGCCAAGGTGGAATGCTGTGGAATCCGGAATTTGTAGCGTGACAAAGTATTGCGCTGTGTCTGCAAAACAATGCTGCTTTCTCACCAAAGCACAACTCTCAGGATCCCATCGCACTCAGGCCCGGATTACCCATAGGGCCAATGAGGCCATGGCCTAGGGGCGCGAGCCGAGGTGGGTGCAAATCACGCCCCCCAATAAAAATGTTATAAAATAAGTTTTAAAATCGTGCCACGATTGGCTCCTGCCGCCTGGTACCCAAAAGGAAGGGAGGAAGGAAGGGGGGGCTCCCTCCTCGGTGCCCTGCAGACAATACAGCCGGGAGCCAGCCCCCACGTGAACCGGCAGAGGGCGCACCACGTGACCAGGGGTCCACATGAGGCAGCAGCATGAGGTGGAAGAGGAGGAGCATGCCCCGCAGCTGAGAGGCTGGTGCCGCCACCGCCGCATCCCGGCAGCCCCTGCGGCCTCGAAAGCGGCTCTGCGGCCTCACACTGGGTGCGCGGAGGGCAGCGGCTGCAGAGAGTCGGGGCCTTCCTCCGCCTCAGGAGCCAACCGCGACCAGCATGGGCTGAAGGAAGAGACCTCCGAGGAGGAGGAGGCCCATGCTGGTCGCGATGCTCCTCTTCTTCCTCCTCATGAGGAAGAGGATGGGCATCGCGACCAGCATGGGCTGAAGGAAGAGGTCCCCACCGAGGAGGCCTCTTCTTTCAGCCCATGCTGGTCGCGATTGGCTCCTGAGGCAAAGGAAGGCCCTGTCTCTCTGCAGCTCCTGCCCTCCGCGCACCCAGCGCGAGGCCACAGAGCCGCCTTTGAGGCTGCGGGGGCTGCTGGGATGCGGCGGCGGCGCCAGCCTCTCAGCCATGGGGCATGCTGGGACCCATAGTTCTTTGGGATCGCCGGGCGCACGCTTGGCTCCTGAGGCGGAGGAAGGCCCTGTCTCTCTGCAGCCGCTGCCCTCTGTGCACCCAGCGCAAGGCCACAGAGCCGCCTTTGAGGCTGCGGGGGCTGCCGGGATGCGGCGGCGGCGCCAGCCTCTCAACCGTGGGGCATGCTGGGACACGTAGTTCTTTGGGATCGCCGGGCGCGCGTTCCCGACGTGGGGAGGAGCCTCAGCGGTGAGTGGATGGATGTCGGGGGAGAAGAGGAGGAAGGGCTGAGGGGGAGCGGGGGGAAATGGGGATAGGCCTCCCTAATGCGGCAGCACGAGGCGGGGTGGGGCGTAATTCCAAACTGTGGTCTAGGGTGCCAAAAGGTGTTGATCCAGGCCTGATCGCACTGAGCCTTGCCAGTTGAAGTGGTTTCAAGTCGCATTAGTTCCAGGCCCGGATTAGCCTCTTTGGCCGCCCGAGGCCAAGACGCCCCGTGCCGCCCCCTCAGGGCATGGAAAGCCACGCCCCCAGGGCACGGAAAGCCATGCCCCCAGGGCACAGAAAGCCACGCCCCCAGGGCATGGAAAGCCACGCCCCCCAGGGCGCGGAAAGCCACGCCCCCAGGGCATAGAAAGCTACGCCCCAGGGCATGGAAAGCCACGCCCCCAGGGCATGGAAAGCCACGCCCCCAGGGCACAGAAAGCCACTCCCCCCAGGGCGCAGAAAGCCACACCCCCAGGGCACGGAAAGCCACGCCCTCAGGGCATGGAAAGCCACGCCCCCAGGGCACAGAAAGCCATGCCCCAGGACACAGAAAGCCACGCCCCCAGGGCACAGAAAGCCACACCCCCAGGGCACAGAAAGCCATGCCCCAGGGCACGGAAAGCCATGCCCTCAGGGCACGGAAAGCCATGCCCCCAGGGCACAGAAAGCCATGCCCCCAGGGCAAGGAAAGCCACGCCCCCAGGGCACGGAATGCCACGCCCCCAGGGCATGGAAAGCCACGCCCCCCGGGCATGGAAAGCCACGCCCCCAGGGCACAGAAAGCCACGGCCCCAGGGCATGGAAAGCCACGCCACCAGGGCGCTGCTACGCATGTGCGGCAGCAGCCCCGGCCGTACGGCTTCCGTCGCCGCCTCCTCGCGCCCTCCTTCCGTTCGCGGGAGGAGGAGGAGTAGGCCGGTGCCGTGCGGCTTCTGTCGCCTCCTCCTCCCGCGACCGGAAGGAGGGCCTGAGGAGGTAGACAGAAGCCGCGCGGGGGGGGGGCGGCCCAGGCGAGGGGAGGGCGCTATTCCCTCCTCCCCACCCCCTCGCAGTGCTCTGCCCCCGCCCTTTCCCGAGGTATGATGACTCTCTCGGGAGAGGGCGGGGGGAAAGCGCTGCGAGGGGGCGTTTTTTTAATTTAAAAAATTTAGGTTTTCGGGGGACCGAATCCGCTGCCCCCCAAAACCTGCCGCCCAAGGCCATGGCCTAGGCTGGCCTTATGGGTAATCCGGGCCTGATTAGTTCTGCAGTGGAGAATGATGCACCAACAGCCTCGTTGCGTAACTGGGTTTTGGGTGAAACACAGGCCTGTAAAATCTCAAACCACTTGAATCTAGTGTGCCTTGCATGCTCTAGGGCAGTGTTTTCCAACCAGTGTGCCGTGAGCGATCATCAGGTGTGCCGTGGGAAATTGGCACTCCCCCCCCTGAATCTGGTGATCAAGGATAACATGAAATCTCAGGGATGTTGGACTCGTTCCCAGGTAAGCAAGACTTCCCTCCTCTCGCTCTCTCTCTCGCTCTCTCTCTCCCTTTGCCAGGCCTTTGATGCCCGTTGCTTCCTCTGTTTGCCGGAGAAGTTAATCGTTTACGGCTCTGTCTGGTGTCCGGCCCTCTCTTCTGTTTCTCCCTCTCTTTTTCTGTCCTTCTCTCCCGCTCGCTCGCTGTGTATTTTTTTCAACCTTCGTAGCTTTTGGGAAGGAGAGAGCATACCAGGCATAGCTGCAACATGCCATGGGATTCCTTTGACAAGCTCTGACCTCGCTTTGGAATCCAAAGGCCCCGGAGATGCTTCTGAAGGAAACACACCCCTGGCAAAAGCGAGCTCTCGAAATACGAACGACAGAAACCACTCAAGCAACGTGAAGAGTAAAAACCACCGCGTCTCAGCAGCAGAACACCACAGACCCTGAAATAGACACAAAGCTCACGCCCGGATTAGCACCTTTTGGCGCCCAAGGCCAAAAGAAGCCCCGCCCCCAGGTTGGGGGAAAGCCCCACCCCCTTGGGGAAGCCCCGCCCCCAGGTCGGGGGAAAGCCCCACCCCCAGGTCGGGGGAAAGCCCCACCCCCAGGTCAGGGGAAAGCCCCGCCCCCCGGTCGGGGGAAAGCCCCACCCCCAGGTTGGGGGAAAGCCCCACCCCCAGGTCGGGGGAAAGCCCCACCCCCAGGTCGGGGGAAAGCCCCACCCCCAGGTCAGGGGAAAGCCCCACCCCCAGGTCGGGGGAAGCCCCGCCCCCAGGTCAGGGAAAGCCCCGCCCCCAGGTCGGGGGAAAGCCCCGCCCCCAGGTCGGGGAAAGCCCCGCCCCCAGGTCAGGGGAAAGCCCCGCCCCCAGGTTGGGGGGAAGCCCCGCCCCCAGGTCGGGGAAAGCCCCGCCCCCAGGTCGGGGGAAAGCCCCGCTCCCAGCTTGGGGAAGCCCCGCCCCCAGGTCGGGGGAAAGCCCCACCCCCAGGTCGGGGGTAAGCCCCACCCCCAGGTCAGGGGAAAGCCCCGCCCCCCGGTTGGGGGAAAGCCCCACCCGCAGGTTGGGGGAAAGCCCCACCCGCAGGTTGGGGGAAAGCCCCACCCCCAGGTCGGGGGAAAGCCCCACCCCAGGTCAGGGAAAGCCCCACCCCAGGTCGGGGAAAGCCCCACCCCAGGTCAGGGAAAGCCCCACCCCCAGGTCAGGGAAAGCCCCACCCCCAGGTTGGGGAAGCCCCACCCCCAGGTCGGGGAAAGCCCCGCCCCCAGGTCGGGGGAAAGCCCCGCCCCCAGGTCGGGGGAAAGCCCCGCCCCCAGGTCGGGGGAAAGCCCCACCCCCAGGTCGGGGGAAAGCCCCACCCCAGGTCGGGGAAAGTCCCACCCCCAGGTCGAGGGAAAGCCCCGCCCCAGGTCGGGGGAAGCCCTGCCCCAGGTCGGGAAAGCCCCGCCCCAGGTCAGGGAAGCCCCGCCCCAGGTCGGGGAAAGCCCCGCTCCCAGGTTGGGAAGCCCCGCCCCCAGGTCGGGGGAAAGCGTGGCAGCGGCCCCGAGGGTCCTTCTTCCTTCCTTCAGTGAAGGAAGGAAGGGGGAACCGAGGAGCAAGAGGCGGGGCGAAGGGGCGCCAACGCAGAGGCCGGGCTGTGACGCGTGCCCCTTAGCGCCGCCTCTTGCTCATCCTCGAGTTCCCCCTCCTCCCTCCCTTCGTTCAGTTGAATGAACGAAGGAAGGGAGGGGAAAGGAGAAGGAGCAAGAGGCGGGGCGAAGGGGCGCCATGTCAGAGGCCTGGCTGTGACGCGCGCCCCTTAGCGCCGCCTCTTGCTCTCCTCGGTTCCCCCTCTCGTTCACTCAAGTGAATGGAGGAAGGGAGGGGGAACTGAGGAGGAGCAAGAGGCGGCGCTAAGGGGCGCATTGTCAGCGGCCTGGCCCTGACGCGCGCCTCGCCCTGCCTCTGCTCCTCCTGGTTCCCCCTCCCTTCCTTCTGCTCACTTGAGTGAAGGAAGGGAGGGGAAAGGAGAAGGAGCAAGAGGCGGGGCGAAGGGGCGCGCATTAGAGGCCTGGCTGTGACGCGCGCCCTTGGCTCCGCCTCTTGCTCCTCGTTCGGGGGTCCTAAAATGCCGCCCCCCAAGTTGTGCCGCCCGAGGCCTTATGGATAATCCGGGCCTGACAAAGCTATGCTCTCTTTGCTCTTCCTGATAGGAAGCATCGAAAGCCTCGTTGCTGGCAGCTGATCTGGCACGCAGCAGGGAGTTCCACCGTTCCTGGGTGCCCCATTGGACCAGCATGGCTGGGTAGCGTGATCACGGCAGCAGCCTCGGTAGAAGATAATGTTCCTGCCTTGCTTTCGTTTCCCCTTTCCTAACATTGTAGCTAATCCGCCAATAGAAGAAACCTCTATTTGCAACTTTTTTTCCCCTTTCCATAACGATACATTGTGTCCCTTTCTGCCTCTAACATAACTATGGAGATCCTATGGCTGGGTCGCCTTGGTTTTCGTGAGTGCCGGTTACCTACGCTGGACGGCGAGCGGCTAAGCCCGTCGTCTTTGGTAAGAAGCCTGGGGGTCCAACTCGGCCCACTGCTATCGATGGAGACTCAGATCTCCACGGTTAGCAGGACAGCATTTCTCCATCTCCAGCAGGCTAGGCCAGGCGCGGGTTACCCATAAGGCCACCCTAGGCCATGGCCTAGGGCGGCACCTTTTGGGAGGGGGGCAGGTCTGGACCCCCCAAAAAAGTTTTTAAAAAGTAAAAAAAAATCAAAACAAATTTTAAAAGCGCGCATGCACGCGGTGGCGTAAGCGCCATCCACGGCCGCCCCCCTTGGCTCGGCCCCCGCCCTTGGCTCCGCCCTGCCCCTGGCTCCGCCCCCACCTCCTTGCCGGCGTGAGGAGGAGGAAGGAAAGCCCCACCCCCAGAGCCGATGCGCGGCCTCCCCACGGCTCCTCACTCCCTCATAAAGCCGCAATTTCGGCCGCTTCTCAGGCCGGCATAGTGGCTTTAGGAGGGAGGGAGGGAGGAGCTGGCGAGGAGGTGGGGGCGGAGCCAGGGCGAGGCTGGAGCAGAGTGGGGAGGAGCCGGGGTGGGTGGAGCCAG
>JARBWK010000554.1:0-28780 GCA_030556195.1 Anolis apletophallus | reverse complement strand
CGTAATTCACTCTGAATAATGGGTTTCCATGAATTACCAGGCTAAGTTTAATATTAAGAGGTACGCTCAAGGATTCCTTTATTCTTTCCTGAATCCCCAGGTCCCCAGGTTATGGTGACAATAACTTATTCATTCTCAAGACAGATCTTGCAAAAATTCATATCATTATACATATAAACAAATACATCATATAGAGCAGTTCATAAGCATTGTGCTATTATAGGTACTAACAAATCAAATCTAACAATTCATACATTCAAGTCTTGTGATGTAGACAATTTTCTTACAAGTGGATCAATTAAATCATATTATATGCATTAGTCTTCAATGACAGTGTGAACATTCCCCCAGTATAAACCATAACATAATGTTGTAACCTTTCTTTGGCTAATAATTCATAGATTCTGATGTATCTGTGTAATTTCCCTCCCTAAGGGGACATAATTAGCAACAGATAATATGGATAGAGCCTCCAAGTATGTTAGCTTGGCAATGGACTGAAAGCTTCAGGTTTGGATTCAGTCAGCGTTTTAATCCTTTTATATCAATTAATGCTGGACTCAGAGTAGCCTAATTCTATATTATACAGCTCACTGAGTCTTCGTTGTGTCTATACAGCAGTGTGGGCGCTTGTTGGTCCCCTCGCTGGATGCGGGAGTTCAGCCCGGTGTATGGATGTGATGCGAATCCGCCTAACTGTAGTACTTCTTGGCCCGTCGCCTCAAAGTCCGTTCCTTGTTGCTCGCTAATGGGGCGTTCAGGGTGGCTGTGGCTGGGCAATTTCTGTCTCCCTCCTGATGCAAGGATCCCCACATCAGGAGGGAGACAGAAATTGCCCAGCCACAAGCGAGAAGCGAGACGCGAGACGCGGTTTGGAAAAAGTAAAAAAGCCGCTGCTGCATTTGCAGTCTCTAACTGGGGCATACGCCCTTAGAAAGCAGCTCATCCTCGCTCCAACGTAGCTGAGTTGACGACGCTGAAGGACGGGAGGAGAAGAATCCAGGCCCGCCATGGACATACCCCAACACTGACCGTAACCAGAGACCCCTCTTTCCTACAGCCGGTAAAGTACCCGGAACGGGAGGTTTTCACCCTGAACGCCCCATTAGCGAGCAACAAGGAACGGACTTTGAGGCGGCGGGCCAAGAAGTACTACAGTTAGGCGGATTCGCATCACATCCATACACCGGGCTGAACTCCCGCATCCAGCGAGGGACCAACAAGCGCCCACACTGCTGTATAGACACAACGAAGACTCAGTGAGCTGTATAATATAGAATTAGGCTACTCTGAGTCCAGCATTAATTGATATAAAAGGATTAAAACGCTGACTGAATCCAAACCTGAAGCTTTCAGTCCATTGCCAAGCTAACATACTTGGAGGCTCTATCCATATTATCTGTTGCTAATTATGTCCCCTTAGGGAGGGAAATTACACAGATACATCAGAATCTATGAATTATTAGCCAAAGAAAGGTTACAACATTATGTTATGGTTTATACTGGGGAATGTTCACACTGTCATTGAAGACTAATGCATATAATATGATTTAATTGATCTACTTGTAGGAAAATTGTCTACATCACAAGACTTGAATGTATGAATTGTTAGATTTGATTTGTTAGTACCTATAATAGCACAATGCTTATGAACTGCTCTATATGATGTATTTGTTTATATGTATAATGATATGAATTTTTGCAAGATCTGTCTTGAGAATGAATAAGGATGGAATTATGATATGAGACAGAGAGCAACAAATCAACACATAAAAAATTATACTAAGCAAGCTGCGTGGAGAATTGATTTGAGTCAGCTTTGAAGCTTATTTCTATATTTGATGTCATGTATTCACAATAACTTTAGAAATAGAGGATTGCATATTATTTCACATTGATAGGTTTGCACTGTAAGCCAACTTTGATTTGAGTATGGTGACAATAACACCAGTATAAAACATCTATCTATTACGTATAATAAAAGTCAGTGTTTGCGGTGGTGTTGCTGAGCGGCCGAGCGACCGAGCGACAGGAGGAATATGTGACAGCATTTCGATTGGCTGCCATTGTGGGATTATTTGCATAACGGGGTCTAACTGGCCAGCCTCAGAACTCCAACATTCTACGGCCCCAGACAGAGGGGATTGGTTGCCACTGAAATTGAATTTGCATAACTGACTCCAAATTCAAACATTCTAAAATGACTCAGAGGGAAAGGGAAAGGCCTCAGGCAGTCAGCCACTGAGGCCCACAGCACTGACAGATCAGGACCAAACTTGGCAAACAGGCGACCAATGGCCCACTTCACAGCCTGGTGTAATTTAGGGCAGGATGGGCCACGAATGTTGGGATTTGCAGTACCTTCACATCATTCACTTCCCAAACAACATTAAAGCCCCTATAAAAAAACAAACCAGCCCCAAAATTGACAGAAAGACTTCCTAAACTTGATTTTCCTGACTAGGCCTCAGGTCATGGGATATTGTTAGGCTACCTTAACTTGATTTTCCTGACTAGGCCCCCGGGACTCGCAGTTCCTTCACTAAGTTCTTGAGACCACTGCAAGCCACATAAACATCTAATAGGAACCAACCTTGGCACACAATGCCTTCCTCAAATAACCCGGGCACCGCCGGGTCCTCAGCTAGTAAATACATAAAGTTCAAAACAGTAACCATTAGTTATATCATCACGCCATCACGCCATCGCGTATCCGTTTCCAAATTATCGTAACAGTCATCAAGTCCAGTTCATGTTCAAAGGCTGCTGCACCCACTCGCCAAAGGCCTGGTTCCATAACCACGATGTTGGGTTTTTCCTGAAGGAATCTCGCTGAGGAGCAAATTCCACAAGTGGGGAGTCACCGCCGAGAAGGCCCTGTCCCTCGTCCCCACCAGGCACGTTTGCAAAGCCGGTGGGACAGAGGGGCCTCCCCAGCAGATCTTAAGACTAGGAGGTGGAACGTAGGAGGAGATATGTTCGGATAAGTAAGCTGGGCCAGAACCGTATAGGGCTTTATAGGCCAAGACCAGCACTTTGAATGGTGCTCAGAGGTGGACCGGCAGCCAGTGAAACTGACATAACAGGGGGGTGGTGTACTCCCTGTATGGCCCTCCGGTGAGTAATCTGGCTGTCACCCGTTGGACTAGTTGGAGTTTTCAAACAGTCTTCAAGGCAACCCCACGTAGAGAGCTTTGCAGTAGTCTATTTGGGATGTAACAAGAGCGTGGCCAGCCAGCCTGCAGAGTGCCTCCCTCCCTCCCTCGGGGGCTGCCTTGGCCTAGGGAGGCACCTGAAGGCAGGCAGGAAATTATTGTTATTGTATTATTAATAATAGTATTTATATGCCACCCTCCTCACCCCACAGGGAGCTCAGGGTGTATTACTGTGCACATAGACATAGCAAACAATCAAGGCCATTTAGACAGGCATTATATATAGACCAGGGCTGTCCAACAGACGGCCCACGGGCCGTACACGCCCCCCCCCCAGCCTGTTGGACACGGCCCCCGGTACCCTCCTGAAATATATATTTTTTTAAATGGCGGTCGGGGGAGGAGGGAGGCAGGGAGGGAGAAGGGAGCCAGCTCCTCCTCCCTGCACCGCCCTCCGTCCTTCTCTCGCGCCGCCCTTCCTAGGGGGGGAACCGCGAAAGAAGCAGTAGATGGCGCCAAGGGCGGTGCGCCACGGCAGGCCTCTGACGCGCCCTTGGCGCCGTCACTGCTCCTTTTTGGCGGTTCCCCCTCCCTAGGAAGGGCGGCGCGGAGGCCTGGCGTGACCTGGCGTGACGCACCGCCCTTGGCGCCGCCTACTGCTAGGAAGGGCGGGGGAGCCGGTTGCCTTCTTCCTCCGTAGCCCCTCCTCCTTTTCCCTGCCCGCGCCGCCGCTGGATCCGAGCAGCGGCGCAAGGGGGAGAGGAGAGGCTTCGGAGGAAGGAAGCAGCCGGCTGCTTTTTTTCCTCCGTAGCCCCTCCTCCTTCTCCCGCCCGCTGCCACTGGGATCCGAAAGCAGTGGCGCCGGGGAGGAGGAGGGGCTACGTGAGCGAGCGGCCCCGCCCCTACGAGCGGCCCCGCCCCCCGCTCACTGATCACCTACGGCCCCCCCATTTTAGGTCATCAGCGACACTTCTTCCGGCCCTGATATAGACAGACACAGAGGCATTCCCACTTTCCAGCTTCACGAGGGTGGGCTCGGTTCTGGCCACAGGGGGAGCTGCCGCTTCACGGTCCACTCGTGACACTGAGTCCTGGACGGAGTACTTCCTCATTCTTCCGCACACTGCCGGGAGGTTTTATGGCAGGGGTCGGGAACCTATGGGTCGGGAGCCAGGTGAGGCTCTTTTCATGATTGCATCTGGCTCTCCAGAGCAGCCCGGGCCTTGGTCTCCCAGCATGCAGTGGGGAGGAATGATGCAAATGCGCCCCGACTGCCGCTTCCGCACTGCCATCGCCACCTCTTCCTCATCCCCCGCTGCTCTCGGGGTCCTGCGCCCTCTTCGCCGGGGATGGCGGAGCCTCGCGGCGCCTCGTCTTCTTTGTCCTCCGCCACAGGCCTCGGGGGAGGCGGCGGAGACGTGCGTGGCCCTGGCGCCACAGACCCGGCCTCGCTGCCCCCGGGGGACGCCCGCGCTAATCACCCTTATCGTCAGGGAGCTCAAGAGCCACTGCCTCTCCTACGCCTTCCGGAGGGCCTGCCTTGCTGACATCAACACCAAGGCCCTGCGCCCTCCTCCCCTTTCCTTTCTCTTTCATTTTCCCTCTCTTTTTCTTTCAGTCTTTTTCCTCCCTCTCTCCCTACCTTCTTTCCTCCCGCCCCTCCCTCCCTCTTCCTTCCTCTTTCATTCTTTCCTTCTCTCCTTCCTTTTCCCTCCCTCTCTCCCCTTCCTTCTTTCCTCCATTCTCCCTCTTCCTTCCTTCCTTTATCCCCCTTTCCTTCTCCTTCTCTCCTTCCTTCCCCCTCTCCCCTTCCTTCTTTCAATTCTCCCTTCCTTCCTTTCTATTCCTTCCTTCCTTTCTCCCTTTTCTTCCTTCTCTCCTTCCTTTCCCCCTCTCTCCCCTTCCTTCCTTCCTCTTCTATTCTTTCCCCCTAGTCTTCCTTTCCTTCTCCTTTGTTTTCACTTCCCTCTCTCCCCGTCTTTCTTTTCTTTTCCCTTCATTATTTTACTTTTTCCTCACACCCTTTCCTTTCTTTTCCCCACCCTTTCCTTTCCTCCCTTTTCATTTCCTTTTCTTTTCCCCTCCTTGTCTCTCTCCTGCTTTTCTTTTCTTCCTTTTCCATAGTTTGTTCTTCTTTTCTTTCTTCATCTCCCCTCCCTCCTATATTTCCTCTATCTTTCCCCCTTCCTTCCGTCAAGTAGGATATTTAGGTACCCCTGGTGCTGTTTGGAGTACAACGGACCACGGATGATGGGACTTGAAGTACCTCTACGCACTTCCCGAGACTGCTGCAACCCCCATCCAATGACTGAGCCAGACCAAACTTGGCACACAGAACCCCCACGACCCACTCTGCACCCTGGTGCTGTTTGGAGGAGGAGGGTGGCATGTGGACGATGGGACTGGCAGTACCTCCACTCACTCCCTGCGACCACTGCGGAGAGCCACAGACACAACTGGCCAAGACCAACCTTGGCACACCACCGGGCCTTCCTCACATAACGCGGGCACCGCCTGGTCCCCAAGCGAGTCACGAAATCCACAAACATGAGGGGCAGCTTCCTGACTGGCAGGGGCGATGCTGCTGCTCAGCGGTGGAATTCCCTCTCCCTCCCGGCCCACTTCTTCTCCTGCACTCCGGGGCCTCCTCCTGCGCCCTGATTGGTGGGCCTCTTTCCCTCCCTCTCTTCCTCCTGATGCTGAGCCTTCAGGGCTGCTCCTGAGGGAGTCCAGGGAAGGCGGAGCCTGCCTGGCAACTGGGAAGGGGGCGGGGCCCCGGGGCCTCCTCCTGCGTTCTGATTGGTGGTCCTCCCTCCCTCCCTCTTCCTTCTGACGCTGAGCCTTCAGGGCTGCTCCTGAGGGAGGTCCAGGGAAGGCGGAGCCTGCCTGGCAACTGGGAAGGGGGCGGGGCCCCGGGGCCTCCTCCTGCGCCCTGATTGGTGGTGTCTCCCTCCCTCCCTCTCTTCCTTCTGACGCTGAGCCTTCAGGGCTGCTCCTGAGGGAGTTCCAGGGAAGGCGGAGCCTGCCTGGCAACAGGGAAAGGGGCGGGGCCTGGGGCCTCCTCCTACCCCCTGATTGGTGGGCCTCCCTCTCTTCCTTCTGATGCTGAGCCTTCAGGGCTGCTCCTGAGGGAGTTCCAGGGAAGGCGGAGCCTGACTGGCAACAGGGAAAGGGGAGGGGCCTGTGGCCTCCTCCTACCCCCTGATTGGTGGGCCTCCCTCCCTCCCTTCCTTCTGCTGAGCCTTAAGGGCTGCTCCTGAGGGAGGTCCAGGGAAGGCGGAGCCTGCCTGGCAACAGGGAAGGGGGCGGGGCCTGGGGCCTCCTCCTGCCCCCTGATTGGTGGGCCTCCCTCCCTCCCTTCTGACGCTGAGCCTTCAGGGCTGCTCCTGAGGGAGCTCCAGGGAAGGCGGGGCCTGCCTGGCAACAGGGAAATGGGCGGGGCCCCAGGGCCTCCTCCTGCGCCCTGATTGGTGGGCCTCCCTCCCTCCTGAGGCTGACGCTGAGCCTTAACGGCTGCTCCTGAGGGAGCTCCTGGGAAGGAAGAGCCTGCCTGGCAACAGGGAAGGGGCGGGGCCTGGGGCCTCCTCCTGGCCCCTGATTGGTGGGCCTCCCTCCCTCCCTTCTGATGCTGAGCCTTCAGGGCTACTCCTGAGGGAGTTCCAGGGAAGGCGGGGCCTGCCTGGCAACAGGGAAGGGGGCGGGCCCCCGGGTCCTCTTCCTGCGCCCTAATTGGTGGGCTTCTTTCCCTCCCTCTCTTCCTTCTGACGCTGAGCCTTCAGGGCTGCTCCTGAGGGAGGTCCAGGGAAGGCGGGGCCTGCCTGGCAACAGGGAAGGGGGCGGGGCCCCGGGGCCTACTCCTGATTGGTGGCGCCCTCTCTTCCTTCTGACGCTGAGCCTTAAGGGCTGCTCCTGAGGGAGCTCCTGGGAAGGAAGAGCTTGCCTGGCAACAGGGAAGGGGGCGGGGCCCCGGGGCCTCTTCCTGCGCCCTGATTGGTGGGCCTCCCTCCCTCCCTTCTGATGCTGAGCCTTCAGGGCTACTCCTGAGGGAGTTCCAGGGAAGGCGGGGCCTGCCTGGCAACAGGGAAGGGGGCGGGCCCCCGGGTCCTCTTCCTGCGCCCTAATTGGTGGGCCTCTCTCCCTCCCTCCCTCCCTCTCTTCCTTCTGACGCTGGGCCTTAAGGGCTGCCCTGAGGAGGTCCAGGGAAGGAAGGAGCCTGCCTGGCAACAGGGAAGGGGCGGGCCCCGGGGCCCCTCCTGCGCCCTGATTGGTGGGCCTCCCTCTCTCTTCCTTCTGACACTGAGCCTTCAGGGCTGCTCCTGAGGAGCTCCAGGGAAGGCGGGGCCTGCCTGGCAACAGGAAAAGTGGCGGGGCCCCAGGGCCTGCTCCTGATTGGTGGCGCCTCTCTTCCTTCTGATGCTGAGCCTTAAGGGCTGCTCCTGAGGGAGTTCCAGGGAAGGCAGAGCCTGCCTGGCAACAGGGAAAGGGGCGGGGCCCCGGGGCCTCCTCCTGCGCCCTGATTGGTGGGCCTCCCTCCCTCTCTTCCTTCTGACTTAAGGGCCTTCAGGGCTGCTCCTGAGGGAGGTCCGGGGAAGGCGGGGCCTGCCTGGCAACAGGGAAAGGGGGCGGGGCCCCAGGGCCTGCTCCTGATTGGTGGCGCCTCTCTCTTCCTTCTGACGCTGAGCCTTCAGGGCTGCTCCTGAGGGAGGTCCAGGGAAGGCAGAGCCTGCCTGGCAACAGGGAAGGGGGCGGGGCCCCGGGGCCTCCTCCTGCGCCCTGATTGGTGGGCCTCCCTCCCTCTCTTCCTTCTGACGCTGAGCCTTCAGGGCTGCTCCTGAGGGAGTTCCAGGGAAGGTGGAGCCTGCCTGGCAACAGGGAAAGGGGCGGGGCCCCGGGGCCTCCTCCTGCGCCCTGATTGGTGGGCCTCCCTCCCTCTCTTCCTTCTGACGCTGAGCCTTCAGGGCTGCTCCTGAGGGAGGTCCAGGGAAGGCGGGGCCTGCCTGGCAACAGGGAAGGGGGCGGGGCCCCAGGGCCTCCTCCTGTGCCCTGATTGGTGGCGCCTCTCTTCCTTCTGACGCTGAGCCTTCAGGGCTGCTCCTGAGGAGGTCCAGGGAAGGAAGAGCTTGTCTGGCAACAGGGAAGGGGCGGGCCCCGGGGCCTCCTCCTGCGCCCTGATTGGTGGGCCTCCCTCCCGCCCTCTCTTCCTTCTGATGCTGGGCCTTAAGGGCTGCTCCTGAGGGAGGTCCAGGGAAGGAA
Source organism: Anolis apletophallus (assembly GCA_030556195.1). Lineage (NCBI taxonomy): Eukaryota > Metazoa > Chordata > Lepidosauria > Squamata > Anolidae > Anolis > Anolis apletophallus. The sequence continues at coordinate 20,372 of JARBWK010000554.1, read as the reverse complement.
GAGCTTGCCTGGCAACAGGGAAAGGGGCGGGGCCCCCGGGGCCTCCTCCTGCGCCCTGATTGGTGCCGCCTCCCTCTCTTCTGACCCTGAGCCTTGGGGCTGCTCCTCAGGAGGTCCAGGGAAGGCGGGGCCTGCCTGGCAACAGGGAAAGGGGCGGGGCCTGGGGCCTCCTCCTGTGCCCTGATTGGTGGGCCTCTCCCTCCCTCTCTTCCTTCTGACTGAGCCTTAACGGCTGCTCACGAGGGAGGTCCAGGGAAGGCGGGGCCTGCCTGGCAACAGGGAAGGGGGCGGGGCCTGGGGCCTCCTCCTGCGCCCTGATTGGTGGGCCTCCCTCCCTCCCTCTTCCTTCTGACGCTGAGCCTTAAGGGCTGCTCCTGAGGGAGGTCCAGGGAAGGCGGAGCCTGCCTGGCAACAGGGAAGGGGGCGGGGCCTGGGGCCTCCTCCTGCGCCCTGATTGGTGGGCCTCCCTCCCTCCCCCTCTTCCTTCTGACGCTGAGCCTTAACTGCCGCTCCTGAGGGAGGTCCAGGGAAGGCGGAGCCTGCCTGGCAACAGGGAAGGGGGCGGGGCCTGGGGCCTCCTCCTCCGCCCTGATTGGTGGGCCTCTCTCCCTCCCTCCCTCCCTCTCTTCCTTCTGACGCTGGGCCTTAAGGGCTGCTCCTGAGGGAGGTCCAGGGAAGGCAAGTTTGGTCTTGATCCATCATTATTGGGAGTTGCAGTGGTATCATGAAATTACTAAAGGTAGTGGAAGTCCCATCATCTCTGGTCCACCCTCCCAAAGTGTAGTAGGATGTAGATTGGGTCATGGGGGCTCTATGTGCTAAGTTTGGTCTGTATTGGTGAATGGATGAGGGTTGCATTGTTTTTAGGAAGTGAGTGAAGGTACTTCAAGTCCCATCATCCATGGTCCGTCTCACACAAAACTGCACCAGGATGTAGAGTGGGTCATGAGGGCTCTGTGTGGCAGGTTTGGTGTTGATCAGTCATTGGATTAGGTTTGTAGCAGGCTTGGAAAGTGAGGGAAGGTACTGCAAGTCCCATCATCCATGTTCTGGCCCCCTCCAAACTTCAGTAGAGTGGGTCACTGGGGCTCTGTGTGCCAAGTGTGGGCTTTATCAGTGTTTGTTGGGGGCCACAGTGGTCTGTGGGAACAGAGGGGTGTGAAAGTACTACAAATCCCATCATCCATTGTCAGTCCTCCCCCAAACCTCCCCAGGACGTGAAGGCAGTCATAGGGGTTATGTATGCCAAGTGTGGTCTCGATCAGTGATTGGATGAGGGTTGCAGCGGACTTGGGAAGTGAGTAGAGGTACTTCAAGTCCCATCGTCCATGGTCCACCCTCCTCCAAACTGCACCAGGACGTAGAGTGGGTCATGGGGGCTGTGTGTGCTAAGTGTGGTCTGTATTGGTCCTTTTGGTGGCCTTAGTGGTCTGTGGGAACCAAAGTGTTTGAAAGTACTACAAATCCCATAATCCGTGGGTCATGTCCCCGAACCGTGCCAGGACGTAAAGGGGGTTAGGGGGGTTATGTGTACCAAGTTTGGTGCAGGTCCATCACCCGCGCTGGTCGCTGTGGCCTGTGAAAGTGGCTGCTTCCGTCCTTCTGCCCTCCCGCCCTCCGCATACACACATACAAACATTCCGTTTTATAAAGGTATACAGATATACATTTTCAGAACAGTTGGATTCAAATCTCTCATCCGCCTGCTCCAATTAGCTGTGGTTGAGCCAATGGGAGGAAAGAGGGGGAATGGATAGAATAATGAGGTCAGGGTTTTGAAGATTAAGATGTGTTCATGAAGTTTTGAGATTATAATGTGTCAGATTGGCAAGGGAAGACCCTTACCGCCTATTGTTTGGTTCTTGGAATAAATGGTTTTCCTAGTTTCGGTCATGGGTCTGGCCGCCTGTCATTTTCTAGGTGGCATGATCTATCTGTAGGTTCTTTCTTAAGTAAAGGCGGCGTCGGAGGCCGAAGAGCGGCAGACCCCCTGGCCCTGGGACGCTTGCCACTGTCTGCCCGAGAGATGGGAAGCCTGCCTCGCCCGAACCCAAGTCCTGGAATCCGCTGCGAGCCAGAACCTTCTGGGGTCCGGGCTTTAGGCAACGGATGCCCCCTCTTGCAGGCGCACAGCGAAAGAAGGTCATCAATCCCGTAGATCGGGCACCCCCTGCCAGACCTCTGGACAATGGGGGACTGGCCACCTCGGACCAGTTTTGTGGGATCACCTTGAGACCACTTTTGCTCCCCCTTCCTAAATCGATGGGGCAGAGTAGGGCCCACTTGACCTGCTGGGCACTCTCCCGCCGGACCTTTGCTCCCACCTTTGTTCCTTCCCCTCTTCTCCCTTCTTATTGTTGTATTGTTCCTTGTCTGTTGTACTGACGATGTATTTCTCTGTGTTGCCGTTTGGCTTTTGTAAGCCGCTGCGAGCCTTAGAGAGTTGGCGGCATAAAAGTCCAAACAAATAAATAAATAAATAAATAAAATATGTGTAGCAATTTGGCTATGTCCTGGGTTTGAGTCTTAGGAAACGACCCTCCATGTTATTTATTTATTTTATTCTATTCCATTCTATTCTTTCGGCTTCTAGACCGCTCCCTCTAGAAGCTCGGAGCGGTTTACAACAGGTAAAAAACAGGCGTAGAACTGACATTGTAGAACAACGGTGTAAAAGCAGATAAGCAATGATTTAATCTAAAACAGTGCTGTCCAACTTCTACTGGACCTAGGGCCGGACTTCCAGTCACTGAAGACCTGGGGGGGCCGCTCCGCCCCCCCCCCCCATCCCCCGCCCCCATCCCCGCCCCCCGGCCCCTCCTCCTAAAGTGTCACGCCAGCCTCAGAAGCGCCAAACGCTTGCCTTCCTTCTCTTTAGATTTCGCGTCTGAGGCTGGCGTGACCCTTTAAGAGGGAAGGCAAAGCCAAGGGGAGCCCTCCATGGCTTCTCCCTCCTAAAGTGTCACGCCAGCCTTCTCCTCTGTTCTGCCTCTCCCACCGACGCACCGATCAGGGCGCCGGTGGGAGAGACAGAACGGAGAAGCCGTGCCTAAAGAGGACGAAGGTAAGCGCTTGCCTTCCTTCTCTGTAGGCACGCCCTCTCCCCTGTTCTGCCTCTCCCACTGGCGCACTGATCAGGGCGCTGGTGGGAGAGACAGAACGGAGAAGCTCGTGCCTGAAGAGGAGGAAGGCAAGCGCTTGCCTTCCTCCTCTTTAGGCACGCCTCTCCTCCCTGGCTCCTCCTCCTGCACCGCCCTTGTCCCTCTCACCGGCGCCAATGCAAACCGGTTTGCATCGGCACCGCGAGAGGGAAGAAGAGGGCGGTGCAGGGAGGAGGAGCTGGCTCCCTTCCTTCTCCCTGCCCCGCCTCCTCCTCCTCCCCTCCCCCCCTGCGATCTCGCAGCAGCGGCACGGAGAGAGGATGGAGGGGCGGTGCAGGAGGAGGAGCTGGCTCACTTCCTCCTCCCTGCCCCGCCTCCCCCCCCCCCCCCCCCCGCCACCATTAAAAAAAATTTTTTTAAATTTTTTTTACAAATTTAAAAATGGCGGCCGGGGGCATAGCGGGGGCTGTGTTCAACAGGCTGGGGGGTCGTGTACGGCCCCGGGGCCGCCAGTTGGACAGCCCTGATCTAAAACATTACTAGCGCTAAAATAATTCTAAAAGTAAGCTAAACTACATAGAAAGCGTAACAGTTACTCACTGGAAAAGCCAGGCGAAAAATAGCCGTCTTGCAGGCTCGGCGAAAGAGGACAGTTCTCTGATGCCTCTGACTTCCTCAGGTAGGGCATTCCATAAGGTTGGTGCCACCACCGAGAAGGCCCTTTGCCTTGTTGAGGACAGGTGGAGCTGCCGGATGGAGGGGACGTTGAGAAGATTTTGTACACCGGAGCGTAGGGATCTCTGGGGACAATATGGTGAAAGGCGGTCCCTCAAGTACACTGGCCCAAGACCATACAAGGCCTTAAAGGTTAACACCAATACCTTGAAGGAGACCCAGTGCTCGATGGGCAGCCAGTGCAGTTGCCGCAATATTGGTGCAATATGGCTTCTCGCCGGGGCACCGGCGAGAAGGCGTCTGCGGCATTCTGCACTAACTTGAGCTTCGAATCATCCCCAAGGGTAGGCCGATGTAAAGGGCATTACAGTAATCCAGTCTCGAGATGACCATCGCCTGGATCACCGTGGCCAGGTTGTTCACGGAGAGGTAGGGTGCCAGCCGCCTAGCCTGGCGCAGATGGAAAAATGCGACTTCGCAGGCCGTGGAGACCTGAGCCTTATACAAAGGATGTGGCCAGGTGGCCTGGGGTGAGCTTGATGGCTGCTAATCCTCAGGGGCCAAAATCCTATACATCCTTTGAGATGACTAACTACCTGGGAGGAAGTCAGTTTCCCCTTGCAGTTTGCAGAATTATCGGATTTCCCTATGTCTGAGTCATACCATACATTATCAGTCTTTTCCTTATTTCTTAAAGTTACATTTCATGAGGGAAGGGTGAAGCATGCAAAGGAGAAATACATTCAGGTAATAACATAGGGCAGTGTTTTTCAACCAGTGTGCCGGGGCACACTAGTGTACCATGAGCGATCATCAGGTGTGCCGTGGGAAATTGGAACCTGGGGGGGGGGGGGGGAGTCTAATGTGTCGAAGTATAAAAACCTTAAGAAACCTACCTCTATACAGTCACAAAATTACAACCACCCCCCTCCCCACCCGCTGTCTACTTGGTCTCTCCCTCTCCATGCATGGGGAAGGCCCGCCTCCCTTTCCCCAAGTAGAGACCTCCTCTTGCCTCCTGGGGGTTCTGTGTGGGAAGTTTGGCCCAGTTCTACCATTGGTGGGGTTCAGAATGCTCTTTGATTGTAGGGGAACTATAAATCCCAGCAACTACAACTCCCAAATGTCAAGGTCTATTTCCCCTGAACTCCATCTGCGTTCATATTTGGGCATATTGAGTATTCATGCCAAGTTTGGTCCTGATCCAACATAGTTTGAGTCCACAGTACTCTCTGGATATAGGTGAACTACAACTCCAAAACCCAAGGCCAATGCCCACCAAACTCTTATTGTATTTTCTCTTGGTTATGGGAGTTCTGTGAGGGAAGTTTGTGTCTTTCTGCCATTCCTGCCAGGATATGTATGTTGTGTTCATCGAAACAGGCCCAGGTTTCACACTGAGTGTATAAATACATTTAAAACGTATTAACTATATGTATTACTGTGTTAGAGTGCCATTTTGTGTCATTTTGGTTGGTGGTCTGCCCCAGGATTTCGTAAATGTAAAAAGTGTGCCGCGGCTCAAAAAAGGTTGAGAAACACTGACATAGGGAATGGGAGGGGGTACATTCAAGCATAAGGGGAAGCATACCAACCCCCCCTTCCTTCACCAAAGACTCATAATGCAAGGGATATCTTGGTGTGTCCATAAAATTGTGGGTCATAGGAGGCTGTGCCATGTGGGGCACAGACGACGAAAACGACGACGAAAACGACGACGAAGGCGACGACGAAGGCGACGACAAAGAAGACGTCAACGGAGACGCCGACGTCAACGGAGACGCCGGAGACGACGTCGACGAAGACGACGACGACGACGAAGACGACGAAGATGACGAAGACGAAGAAGATGAAGACGACGAAGACGAAGACGGCGACGAAGACGACAAAGACGGCGACAAAGATGGCGACAAAGACGGCGACAAAGATGAAGACGAAGACGACGATGAAGACGACGGCGAGGGCGATGAAAATGACGGCGAAGAAGACGGCGAAGACGACGACAACGACTACAAAGACGACGACAAAGACGACGATGAAGACAACGACGAAGATGACGACAACGACAATGAAGACGATGACGACGAAGACGATGACGACGGAGGCGATGAAGACAAAGAAGATGAAGAAGACGAAGACGCAGACGAAGAAGACGACGACAGGGGACTATGGGACCGTTGCTTGGTAAAACTATGAATCCTTTGGTTCTGAATTATCTTTAGACAGAGGCCCGGGTGTGGGTCACTCCTGGTATCAGTTGTTGTTGCTGGAATTTATAGTTTACCTACCACCAGAGCATTCAGAGCTCCACCAAAGGTTAAGTTAAGATTGTCTGTGGGAGGGCGTGCTTCTCAAATACGTTTGGCAGTGATGAGAGACAGGGCCTTCCCAGTGGTGGCCCCTCGGCTGTGGAGCGCCCTTCCTACAGAAATTAGACCTGCTCCCTCTCTGACGGCATTTCGAAGGAAAGCGAAGACCTGGTTGTTTGTGAATCAGCAGCTGATGAATATTGGAACACTAGCTTGGGGACCCGGCGGTGCCTGGGTTATTTGAGAAAGGCATTGTGTGCCAAGATTGGTCTTTGGTACTTCAAGTCCCATCATCCATGGTCCATCGTCCTGTAAACTGTAGAAGGATGGAGACTGGGTCATGGGGGCACAGGGTGCCAAGTGTAGTCTTTTTAGGTCTTTGTTCAGGGCTGCAGTGATCCGTGGGAAATGAAGGCTTTGAAAGAACTACAAATCCCATAATCCATGGAGGTACCTCAAGTCCCACTCTTCTCCACACGGCAGTAGAATGTAGAGTAGGTCATAGGGGTGTAATGAACACTGGATATCTGTAAAGATGACGCGCAGGCAGCAACTCGATCTCACAAGATTTATTCCAGGTATCAACACCTTTGAAGCCAGAATTGGCTTCACCAGGGACAAACTTAACTTATATACTAAACACACCCCCATCACCTGTCAATCATCCCAAAGACCAATCCCCCTGGCTTGCAATCCCCAGCAGAGATTGCATCATATCCCCTTTGACCCAGTTACACAATGTCCAGTGGATATTTCCTCATATCCTCTCTGAGTCAGCAATGTTCATGCCAGGGCTTCTCACGTTGGTGGTGTGGCCCAAGGCCCATTTCCAACTCTGTGCGTCTCCAAGGCCACACCTGGCAGAGATTATGTTGCTGGAAGGGTATGAGACAAGAGCTCCATTAGCTCTTGTCGACAGACACTTACAGAATGCCCTCTCCTTCCCCCCCTGTGAGAAAGAGGACCCAAAAATACCATTCAACCCTAATATCCAAATCTTATTCTAACACTAAACAAAAGTCGAGACTAACTCTACAATACACAAGGCGAAATGAGCCCACCTCAGCCTTTCTAAAATACACACACACTGGGACAAAGCCGTTCCATCTACTTCTCAGACCAATCCGGAACTCCCCACACTCAGATAACTAAACATTCCTCTCTCGCAAATGTTCAGCTTGTTCAAGGCTATCCCAATCTCTCTACTACCAAAATCCACCAAATCCTAAACACCCCCATCCCTCCACTGCCATGGCAGGAGGGACCAACCTACAGAACTACAATTCCCATGTAACTATCAACCACTACAAACCCTAGCAATTCGTTGCACAGGAACAAATCAACTGCGCATCCTTGCAGCACAAATAAAACCTATACAACCAAAATTCTAAACCCCCATAACTCCCAAAACCTTCCCCCGCAAAAGCAGGAGGCGCCAGGCACAAAATTATACAACTACATCTATCCTATTAGACCACACATTAATTCCAACTAAACAACATACCTCTACTGAAACGCAGGTACCAGCATCTGCGCCCAAGTACCCTACACATACCAACTCCTGAACCTATACAATCCTCAGCCAACTCTCTCCTAGCAGACTCATAGGAAATAACACCATACCCTTCTAAACTATCCTTAAAACTAAACCTCTAACCAAGTCAACATAAAGCGACCACACAACTTTACTGGCTAACAACTAACCTTAACCATCTCCCAGCAAAACCAGGAGACCCCAACAAACTACAACCCCTACATGCTACACAGGACCAATTCAACTGTGTCAAGCAAATCACACAAAAGAAACCCACTATCCTTGCTACCTGGGCAGAAGGCACTTGGGAAAACTACAACTCCCTCTCTACTGCAATGGCAGGAGGTACTAACCAAATCATAAACTTCTATACAATCAAATACAAAACGAATGAATACCAAACTTTCCTCCAGACAATACTCAGCAGGCAGTAACAAAGGCTATCAATACCCTGCAACCTACCCCTCTGAAGTCAAGAGACAAACTATCTTTCTACCAATCTACCTCTCTTGGCACTCAGCCACGAGGCCCAAGAAAACTATAAATCACTAACAACCTCAAAGTCCCATGACGCAGGAACAAAACCCCTATATCAAATTACACACATCAAAGCTAAATAACACTAACTCAATCCCCTTGCTTCCCTTCATGCCACACCTTGGCCAACAGGTACCAGTAACTCCATACGCAGGTCACTCTCAACTGCGTATCCCGTTACCTACCTATCTAAACCTAAACCAGGGAACCACAACTATAACAAACCTGACCCCCTGGCCAATTCAACAGGAGACCACACCTCAACTTAACTCATTCTAAAATAACCCAACACATCTCCTCACATGGCAAGAAGAGCCTGGAAAACTATAACTCCCAATCCTCTGCCAAAGGACAAGGCCTGAGCAAAACACCTCTTTCAAAGGCAAACCCATTAGCACTTCTCTAAACATAATAAAACATACATTTACAAAGATTCCTTATCTAAACAATGAAACTTCAATGCACATTTCTAAACATCCTAATAACACATGTATCTAGCCTAAACCCCAGTTCCTGAATGCATTATAGGAACATCTTACATACATGAAAATAACCATTCCTAAACCCACAAACTGCATAACACACATGCATACTGCTTCAACTAGCATCATAACCTATTACATTTCTATAATCCTCAGTGTGTAAACTTTAAAGGTTCTATATATATCAATAAGGCACATAACTTTAAACATTTCAATGTCATATCCAGTACATACAATCCTGAACCCAACTAAGTCTGGGGTTTTAGGTCACTCCTGACCCCCAAGACACATTCTTATTACAAGAAAGTCCAATAAAGCAAGGTATACACATTTCCGTTACCCTGCCATCCCCAAGTTCAGACCCAACTCGGCTATTACCAAAACGCTGGAATACAGTTCAATTTCTGGAAGCCCCAAGTTCAGCATATCGCCAAGTCCGCTCCTCAACTCAGCAAGGGTTCGCTCCCACAATTCAGCCATCTTCTTTCCCCAAAACTCAGTCATTAACATTCTGGCCAAATCTTTTCCAAAGGTTCCCATTAACCACCCAATCCCGAGTGACATAATTTGTTTAGCCCAAAAAGGACCCTTCTGGAACAGCTCTCCTCCCGAACTCAGGACCTTATTGCACTGGAAATCTCTGCTCAAGACAGGATCAGCCAACACCTCACAGTTCCACAGAAGCTCCGCCATCCCCTCCACGTTGGCTGGATAGGGCCCAAACAGGAACTCGGCATCGCTGAAGTTCTTCTCTCACCACCTCGACAGGAAAAGCCTGGGGATCCCCAGCAACTTGGAGCTTCCCCCTCGTCTCCACGAAATGAAAAGCCTTCTGCACACTCACCCTGTTGGAAGGGAATAGCTGATCTATTTTCTCAGCCGACACCATTCGCAGCCTTTCCCTACTGGTTTCCAAGGCTACTTGCCCTCCTTCACTCCTTGGCAGCTGCAATCCTTCCTTATCTCCTTGCAGCTTCAACTCCACAGCAACTTTGCCAAACTGATCTTCCTCCCCTCCTGGCAAAGGTTCTTCCCGAAGCACTGCTGGCTCCTTCACCTCGGAAAACAGCTTTTTCGCACCAACAACTTGGCCTCCTTCTGCAGCACCTCTACCTTCCATGCCCAGATATAGTAACACTGCAGTCCAGGCAATGGAAATTCCCACACTTTGAACAAAGGCATCTGCCGACAGCAAACTAGGGGACAAACTCTCCAGCCCCATTTTTTCAGGACACTGTTCAACTGCTTCAGCCATCCACTCGGCGGTTGCCGGTAAAACAGCCTCTGTGGCCAAAACAGGCCCACTTTTTACCCCTTCACGGCAGGTCGGGACTTCAAAAGACAGGCATTCCCCTGCCGCTTCTCTCCCAGGAAGCTCTTCTCCCAAACCAACCGACTGAGCCTCTCTCTCCATGGCAACGGTGTCTTCCTCCCAAGCGTCTTCAAAGCGCCCCTCATCTTCGGCTGAGAGACATGCAAGCATTCTTTCATATTGGTGAACTTTTCCCTCCAAAGCTCCCATTCTCTTTAGAAGTATACTCACTTCATGCTGTCCACTATAAAAGGCTTTCTTTAATTCTTGCCATTCCCAACAGCTCTGTTGCCACTCTCGGACCAATTCGTCTCTGCTCCAAACAGAAGACGGGGCTCTCTCCTGCCCAACCTCTTCAGCCTTCAAGCTGCACCTCATCACCTCTACTCCTGATGGTGATTCAGGTCTCATGGCCTCGCTGCCACACTCCACCAGGTCCACTGGCACTGGCCTGTCCTTCGGCACAGCCACCGAAACTGGCCCGTCCTTCGGCACAGTCTCCCTGGTCCCACACACAACTGGATCCACCTGAGCCAGCGTGTCCTTCCGCACAGCTTCTCTGGTTCCCACTTCTTCAAGCAAGGCCCCCTCAGCCTCTCGATAGCCCACCTGGGCGCACCCTGCTCCTCTGAGCACCTTTTCCTCCTTCTTCTTCCAAGAAGGGGCTCCATCCGATGATTCTTCCATCACCCAATGAGGGAACAGCCGGTGCAAGATCAGCCAAGCCTGCTGCTGCTCCACCTCACTTGGGGCACTTGAATCATCCTTGGCAGTTTTGCCTCTGCTACGCCTTCCTCCACGACGGCGGCGGCCCTTGGCCCCTGGCTGCTTTAGACCAGCCACAATCTCTTCACTCTCCTTCCAGGAAGGCTGGGACAAACCAACTTCCGTCCTCACCTCCCCATACGGTCCGCAGAATTCGTAGGCAGTCATCTCAGAAGCCTCCACCTCTCCTCCTAAGGAAGGTACGCTCCATTCACCCGTCTTCCGAATCCAAACGGGGAGTACTCCTACTTTCCCGGCACCGTCTTCATCCGCGTCGCTGTCCCAGAACTCCTCGGGACTCACCCATTCCACCTCCATAAAGGGTTTTGACATTGCGGATGGCATCCCCAAAACGAAACAGGATAAGCCCTCAGCAGATTTCTCCACGATAGGCTGTATTAGAATTCTGGCTTTCTGTAATGAACACTGGATATCTGTAAAGATGACGCACAGGCAGCAACTCGATCTCACAAGATTTATTCCAGGTATCAACACCTTTGAAGCCAGAATTGGCTTCACCAGGGACAAACTTAACTTATATACTAAACACACCCCCATCACCTGTCAATCATCCCAAAGACCAATCCCCCTGGCTTGCAATCCCCAGCAGAGATTGCATCATATCCCCTTTGACCCAGTTACACAATGTCCAGTGGATATTTCCTCATATCCTCTCTGAGTCAGCAATGTTCATGCCAGGGCTTCTCACGTTGGTGTGGTGTGGCCCAAGGCCCATTTCCAACTCTGTGCGTCTCCAAGGCCACACCTGGCAGAGATTATGTTGCTGGAAGGGTATGAGACAAGAGCTCCATTAGCTCTTGTCGACAGACACTTACAAGGGGCACTGTGTGTCAAGCTTGGTATTGCATTGGGCCTCTGTGTGGCAAGTGTGGTCCTGATCCGTCATTGGTGTGGGCCACTGTGCTCTAAGCAAGTGAGTTAAAGTACTGCAATTCCCGTCATCCGTGGTGCATCCTACCTCAAACTGCACCAAGATCTTGAGTGCATCTTGGGGGGGTCTGTGGGCCAAGTTTGGTCTCGTTCTGTCATTGTTGTGGACCTACTCAGGTAAATGAAGTTGAGGAAGCCTTACTCTGAGTGGCAGCCAATCGAAATGCTGGCACGTATTCCTCCCGTCGCTCGGCCCGCCCGCCCACCGCCCGCAAACACTGACTTTTATTATATGTAATAGATAGATGGGAAATTGCATTATGAGGCTGAATCATCCTCTCCCAATAATGATAAGAATCCCCTCCCAAAAATAATAAAAATCCACTCCCAATAATAATAACAATAATCCCCTCCCAAAAATAATAAAAATCCCCTCCCAATAATAATAATAATCCCCTCCCAATAATAATAATAATCCCCTCCCAATAATAATAATAATCCCCTCCCAATAATAATAATAATCCCCTCCCAATAATAATAATCCCCTCCCAATAATAATAATCCCAATAATAACCCCCTCCCAATAATAATAATAATCAAACCCTCCCAATAATAATAATCCCCTCCCAATAATAAGAATCTCCTCCCAATAATAATAATCCCCTCCAAATAATGATAATACCCTCCCAATAATTATAATCCCTCCCAATAATAATAATAATCCCCTCCTAATAATAATAATAATCATCCCCTCTTAATAATAATAATAATCATCCCCTCCTAATAATAATAATAATAATCATCCCTCTTAATAATAATAATAATCATCCCCTCCTAATAATAATAATAATCATCCCCTCTTAATAATAATAATAATCATCCCCTCTTAATAATAATAATAATCATCCCCTCTTAATAATAATAATAATCATCCCCTCCTAATAATAATAATAATCATCCCCTCTTAATAATAATAATAATCATCCCCTCTTAATAATAATAATCATCCCCTCTTAATAATAATAATAATCATCCCCTCTTAATAATAATAATAATCATCCCCTCCTAATAATAATAATCATCATCCCCTCCTAATAATAATAATAATCATCCCCTCTAATAATAATAATAATCATCCCCTCTTAATAATAATAATAATCATCCCCTCTAATAATAATAATAATCATCCCCTCTTAATAATAATAATCATCCCCTCCTAATAATAATAATAATCATCCCCTCCTAATAATAATAATAATCATCATCCTCCTAATAATAATAATAATCATCCCCTCTTAATAATAATAATAATCCCCTCTTAATAATAATAATCATCATCCCCTCTTAATAATAATAATCATCATCTCCTAATAATAATAATAATCCCCTCCTCCTAATAATAATCCCCTCCTAATAATAATAATCATCCCCTCCTAATAATAATAATCATCCCCTCTTAATAATAATAATAATCATCCCCTCTTAATAATAATAATAATAATAATAATAATCCCCTCTTAATAATAATAATAATCATCCCCTCCTAATAATAATCATCCCCTCCTAATAATAATAATAATCCCCCCTCATAATAATAATCATGCCCTCCTAATAATAATAAATAATAATAATAATCCCCTCCTAATAATAATAATCATCCCCTCCTAATAATAATAATAATAATCCCTTCTTAATAATAATAATCATCCCCTTCCTAATAATAATAATAATAATAATCCCCTCCTAATAATAATAATAATCCCCTCCTAATAATAATAATCATCCCCTCCTAATAATAATAATAATAATCCCCTCTTAATAATAATAATCATCCCCTCCTCTTAATAATAATATTCCCCTTCCATAATAATAATCCCTCTTAATAATAATAATAATCCCCTCTAATAATAATCATCCCCTAATAATAATAATCATCCCTCCTAATAATAATAATAATCCCCTCTTAATAATAATAATAATCCCCTCTTAATAATAATAATAATCCCCTCCTAATAATAATAATAATCCCCTCTTAATAATAATAATCATCCCCTCTAATAATAATAATAATCCCCCTCCTAATAATAATAATCATCCCCTCCTAATAATAATAATAATCATCCCCTCTAATAATAATAATAATAATAATCCCTTAATAATAATAATAATCCCCGCCTAATAATAATCCCCTCTTAATAATAATAATAATCCCCTCATAATAATAATCATCATCCCCTCCTAATAATAATAATCATCATCCCCTCCTAATAATAATAATATTCCCCTTCCAGTAATAATAATCATCCCCTCTTAATAATAATAATAATCATCCCCTCCTAATAATAATAATCATCCCCTCCTAATAATAATAATAATCATCCCCTCTTAATAATAATAATATTCCCCTCCTAATAATAATAATATTCCCCTCCTAATAATAATCATCCCCTCTAATAATAATAATCATCATCCCCTCTTAATAATAATAATATTCCCCTCTTAATAATAATCATCATCCCCTCCTAATAATAATAATAATCCCCCTCCTAATAATAATAATCATCCCCTCCTAATAATAATAATCATCCCCTCCTAATAATAATAATAATCATCCCCTCCTAATAATAATAATCATCCCCTCCTAATAATAATAATAATCATCCCCTCCTAATAATAATAATCATCCCCTCTTAATAATAATAATAATCATCCCCTCCTAATAATAATAATAATCCCCTCCTAATAATAATAATAATAATCCCCTCTTAATAATAATAATAATCATCCCCTCCTAATAATAATAATAATCATCCCCTCCTAATAATAATAATAATCATCCCCTCTTAATAATAATATTCCCCTTCCAGTAATAATAATCATCCCCTCATAATAATGTTAGCGCAGCACTGGTGTGCTGTGGCAGCGAGATGGACAACCTGCCACCAACCGTGCTGCTGCGTTCTGCACCAGCTTGAGCTTCCGGATCACTGACAAAGGAAGGCCAATGTAGAGGGCATTACAGTAGTCTAGTCTTGAGATGACCGTGGCTTGGACCACTGTGGCTAGGTCATGACGGGACAGGTAGGGAGCCAGCCTCCTCGCCTGTCGGAGGTGGTGGAAAGCCACTCCACTGACGATGGAGATATGCTTCTCCATCGACAGCTCGGAGTCAAGCGTGACTCCTAGGCTCTTCACCGACAGGGACGGGCGAAGTGTCGCCCCGTCCAGGGTCGGAAGGCGGATCCCCCCCGTACCCGGACGGCCCAGCCACAGGATCTCCGTCTTATCCGGATTCACCTTCAACCTACTGGCTCGCAGCCATCCAGTGACGGCCTCAAGGCAATGATGGAAATTATCGGGTACGGAGTCCGGCTGGCCCTCCATCCCCAGAATGAGCTGGGTGTCATCCGCATACTGGTGACACTCCAGCCCAAAGCTGCGTGCCAACCGGGCAAGTGGTCGGACATAGATGTTAAATAATAAAGGGGAGAGAATTGCCCCTGAGTCACCCCACAATGAAGTGGGGCCCCTCCGGAGACAACCTCACCCCTTCTCACTCGCTGGGACCGGTTCCGGAGGAAGGAGGACAGCCAGCTAAGGGCCGACCCCACCACCCGCCCCGGCCAGTCGGTGGGTCAAGAGATCGTAATCGACAGTATTGAACGCTGCCGTGAGGTCCAATAACACGAGCAGCGCCGATCCACCTTGATCTAGTTGGCGGCGCAGCTTGTCTGTGATGGCGACCAGCACCGTTCCGTCCCATGCCCAGAACGGAAGCCGGACTGGAAGGGGTCGAACCAAGTTGCATCATCTAGGTAGGACTGCAACTGCTCCATTGCTGCCCTTTCAACCACCTTGCCCAGGAACGACAAATTCGATACTGGGCGGTAATTGGAAGGGACCGACGGATCTAAGTTGGGCTTCTTCAGCAATGGAGTGACCACTGCCTCTTTAATCCCCTGGAAAAACTCCTTGCTCAAGGGAGCTGTTAACTAATTTCAACAGGGGGTCACGTAACCCCTCCAGGCAAGCTTTCACCAGCCAGGAGGGGCACGGATCGAGGGAGCAAGTGGTCGATCTAGTTGCAGTAACTATCCTATCAACAGCTTCTGCGTCCAGTGGTCGAAACCGGTCGAAGGTGGGCCCGGCAAGAGGCCACGGAGTCTCAAGCTCGCTGACTGTATCAAGAGTAGGGGAAGGTCCCGGAGGGCCGAAATCTTGTCCGCAAAGTAGCTCTGAAAAACCTCGGCAGTTAGGGCCTGATCATCATTTTTGGGATGGTAGGGACCATCGTCAAAAGACCTAATCACTTTGAACAATTGCGCCGGGCGTGAGCTAGCGGACGCTATCTGGGCTGCATAGAACGAATTTTTCGCAGCCTTGACAGCTTGCTCATAAGCCTCCATAATAAGCTTATAAGCTGATTTCGAGCCTTCGTCACGGAGTCTCCTCCACTTGCCCTCTAGCCGTCTCTTTTCCCGCTTCATCGATCTAAGTTCCTCGGTAAACCAGGAGACCGATTTTGGCGGGGCCGGAGAGGGCGTCTAGGGGCAATCTCATCGAGAGCGTTGGATAGCCTAGTGTTCCAGGTGTTAACTTGCTCATCGATTGAGACGCTGACAGACTCCAGATCCTCAGAGCATTCAGGAACCTGGTTGGTTCCATAAGTCTCCTTGGGCGAACCCAAATTTGTTCGGCGCCCTTGCAGGGCGGGGGAGCCTGCTCCATCCGGATCCTCAGAGCACAGTGATCTGACCACGGCACCTCGATAGTAGAGGCTAGGGTCACTTGGACGCCTGCGCTGAAGACAAGGTCCAAGGTATGACCCGCCTGGTGGGTGGGGCCCGAAGCACAAAGCGAGAGCCCTAGTGTTGCCATGGTAGACACTAGGTCCACTGCCGCTGGTGATAATGAGGCTGTGTCGGCATGGACATTGAAGTCCCCAGGACAATGAGCCTGGGAAACCTCAATGCCCAGTCCGACACAGTCTCTAGCAGCAGGGATAGACTCTCTGCTGGTGCGCTGGGCGCCGGTACACCAGCAGAAAGGCTATACTCTCACGGGCGTCCCACACCAACCCGACGGACTCAATACCCGGGCGTTCAGCGCAGGCACCGCTCTGAGGGTTAACATATCTCGGGAGAGCAGAGCTACCCCCCGCTCCCGTTCCTGTTCTGGTGGGTGACAACATAGCCTGGGGGAACAAGTTCTTGTAAGCATGTGGTGTCGCTATCTTGAAGCCAGGGTTCTGTTATACAAAAAAGATCAGGTGTTAATTCAGTGAGGAACTCTTTGATGGGAGACGTCTTGTTCCTAATTGACCTAGCATTCACCAGCACCAGAGAGGAAGGGGAAGAAACTGGATGTCTGTCATCAGTGTGCCTAGGGAGGCCGCAGGTCAGAACGCGTGGAGGTCCTAATGCGACCTCCGCTTGTTCTAGCATACTTCTTTGCACTCGGCCTGCGCCTACCGCCGTACCTCCCAAGCCCACTGACCACTGCAATAGGGAGTCGTTGTTAAATCCCTTTTGGTGGCTGTACCGGCGGGCTCAGCTTCCGCACACCCCCTGAAAAGGGACGGCGGGGTTGGTGATAGAGATCTTGGGTTGAGACATAGGAGCCTCCTGGCATCTGGTTGATCCATGGGCGGTCTTGGGGGGATCCCCGTCTCCGCTTCGCAGGTGGCAGAATAGACCAGGTCTCGGTTGGTGGAGTTTGCTGTCTTTAGATTCCCCCTTACACCCTCCACTTGCACCTTACTTTGGGGCAGAGTCTTTGTAAGGTGATTTATGTCCTTAGAGATAAAGCCCACCCCCCAGAATGTCCTCGATCTATAACTCCTTCTCTGGTGGCTGTTCTGGAGCCTCCTCAGTCTGTTGGCTCTTTGTCTCGGGCTGATGGAACAGGCAGCTGTTCTAGCCAGAGAGGGTGAGTGGGGCTCAGTCTTTGGTTGGTCCCGCCTCCGACCACGCCTCCGGCCCCGCCTCCGCCTCGTCCTGGCTGGCAGGAGGCCCGCCCTTTGCTCCTCCACCAAGGGGAGGAGCGGGAGCAGTGGCGGAAGAGAAGGGAGGCTCGTCGCCATTACGGCGTCCTCAGGGAGCGGCGCCATCTTGGGGGGGGGGCGGCCAAGGTCCCTGGCGGCAGGAACCGGCCGCTCGGCAGCGGGACGCTCTCCGGGGACCTTCCTCAGCAGCTCCGCGATGTCAGGCAAGGCTGAGGGGCTCCTCGGCGCCTCCGCTCGCGCCGAATGGAGGTCACTTCGGCCCTCCCCCCCCCCGATGGACGTCTCCCTCCCAGTCCATGTGGCAGCGAGGTGGTCACAAGTCTGCTCTGCTCCGCCTCAAGGTCGGTGAAAGCGGGAGTGGGGTGTGGGTTGCCAGCAGCTCCCCCAATCTCCTCACCTGGCGAGTCAAGAGCCCAACTTGGGCATGGATTTCAGCCAGGAGGAGGTTGTTAGCCTTGCTTTGGGGTGCTCGCTGCTCCTTCGATGGAAATGGAGGGGGGATGACTTCCCAGGCATCCTCCGGAGGGCATTCTGCTCCCTGCGCCTCCAGCTCCAGCTCCTTGCGAGGGCTCGCCACCGCTTCCTCTAGTTGGTAGTTAGGGTGGTTAGGGCTCCAGGGCCGTAGTCCCATAGTCCCAGCACCCCGGGCCCTCATGGTTGGCGAGGCCAGGGAGGCCGCTAGGGATGGTAACTTGGCCTGTAGTGCTTCAATGGAGCGCCCTAAGGACCTCGCCAAATTCAGCGAAGCCCCAAGGGCTTCCAGCTGGGCATTGGTCCTGGCCGAATCTTCGCTCCACAAAAGGAGTCTGCATCACTGGGGTTTGCGCCAGGGCTTCTCCGATCTCCCTGGCTTCTCTAGCTTCTCCAGCTTCCTCGGGGGGACCTACAACAGCCTTGTTAGGCTGGAGGTCAACCCCCCCGACTCAGGAACCCCGAAACTCCAGAGTCCCAGGTGGTCAGGCTTGGTAAAAAGGTAAGACTCGGCGGCTCGTCCAGGAGCTCTGTTGCAAGGCTTCTTGACTCCGCCGCCATAATAATATTCCCCTTCCAGTAATAATAATCATCCCCTCGTAATAATAATAATCATCCCCTCCTAATAATAATAATATTCCCCTTCCAGTAATAATAATCATCCCCTCCTAATAATAATAATAATGATCCCCTCCTAATAATATAATCATGCCCTCCCAATAATAATAATAATAATAATCATCCCCTCCTAATAATAATAATATTCCCCTTCCAGTAATAATACTCATCCCCTCATAATAATAATAATAATATTCCCCTTCCAGTAATAATAATCATCCCCTCCTAATAATAATAATATTCCCCTTCCAGTAATAATAATCATCCCCTCCTAATAATAATAATATTCCCTTCCAGTAATAATACTCATCCCCTCATAATAATAATAATAATATTCCCCTTCGAGTAATAATAATCATCCCCTCCTAATAATAATAATATTCCCCTTCCAGTAATAATAATCATCCCCTCCTAATAATAATAATATTCCCCTTCCAGTAATAATACTCATCCCCTCATAATAATAATAATAATATTCCCCTTCCAGTAATAATAATCATCCCCTCCTAATAATAATAATATTCCCCTTCCAGTAATAATAATCATCCCCTCGTAATAATAATAATATTCCCCTTCCAGTAATAATAATCTCCTTCCAGTAATAATAATAATCCCCTCCTAATAATAATATTCCCCTTCCAGTAATAATAATCATCCCCTCATAATAATAATAATAATCATCCCCTCCTAATAATAATAATATTCCCCTTCCAGTAATAATAATCATCCCCTCGTAATAGTAATAATCATCCCCTCCTAATAATAATAATAATATTCCCCTTCCAGTAATAATAATCATCCCCTCCTAATAATAATAATCATCCCCTCCTAATAATAATAATCATCCCCTCGTAATAATAATCCCCTCCTAATAATAATATTCCCCTTCCAGTAATAATAATCATCCCCTCCTAATAATAATAATATTCCCCTCCTAATAATAATAATCATCCCCTCCTAATAATAATAATAATCACCCCTCCTAATAATAATATTCCCTCCTAATAATAATAATCATCCCCTCCTAATAATAATAATATTCCCCTCCTAATAATAATAATCATCCCCTCCTAATAATAATAATATTCCCCTCCTAATAATAATAATATATTCCCCTTCCAGTAATAATTATCATCCCCTCCTAATAATAATAATATATCCCCCTTCCAGTAATAATAATCATCCCCTCCTAATAATAATAATAATACTCTCCTCCTAATAATAATAATCATCCCCTCGTAATAATAATAATATTCTCCTACTAATAATAATCATGCCCTCCTAATAATAATAGTCATGCCCTCCTAATAATAATAATCATCCCCTCCTAATAATAATAATCATGCCCTCCTAATAATAATAATAATAATATTCCCCTCCTAATAATAATAATCATCCCCTCCCAATAATAATAATAATAATCCCCTCCTAATAATAATAATAATATTCTCCTCCTAATAATAATAATCATGCCCTCCTAATAATAATAATCATCCCCTCCTAATAATAATAATATTCTCATCCTAATAATAATAATCATGCCCTCCTAATAATAATAATCATCCCCTCCTAATAATAATAATCCCCTCCTAATAATAATAATCATCCCCTCCTAGTAATAATAATAATCATCCCTCCTAATAATAATAATAATCTCCTAATAATAATAATAA
>JARBWK010000553.1:0-28829 GCA_030556195.1 Anolis apletophallus | reverse complement strand
CCCACCGAAGTCAGGAAAGTGAGTTTCCAAGGCCGTCTGCTTTCACTTGGATTGGCTGCAGGCATCGCATCACAAAGGTCCCCTTGGAAGCCCAGGCCAGGCTGGAAGTGACACCCCCCCCCCCCCAGGAGGAAATAAGACATTGATTTATTTGTTGTATTATATTGTAATACTAAATACTACTAACTATATAATGATACTTTTATGATATATAATATTATAATATAATAATATATTATAATACAAAACGATATCATCTCTCGGCATTGCCCATGACGAAGATTCAGGAAGGACTCATCCACGCTTTTATAAACGCGTTGATGACTAAAAAGGCCAATCTGAGATAGGCAAGTTCGGTTGCAGAAAGCGCAGCAGAAAGTCTCCTTGGGTGATGTTGTTTCCAAGTTGCGGTTCTTTCTGCGTTGTCGTTTCTCTTCGAGACCCGTTCGGCGTGTCTTCTCGAAAGAGGCCGCAGCATTGTGGATAGTGCGTCTCCATGCCTCCCGATGTGAGGCCAGGGTGGACCATTGTTGGTGATCAATCTGGCCAAGCCTGAGATGTTGTTTCAGGGAGTCCTTATATCTCTTTTTGGGGGCGCCTCTCTTGCGCCTGGTACCCAAAAGGAGGCGGAGCCAAGGCCGGGCTCTGCGGAGGCAGTGCTCATGCTCGCCGCGCCAGCCTCAGCCCATCCATCTATGCCGCTGCTTCTCAGCCAGTGCTTCTGCGCCTGAGGAGAGGGAGCGCCTGGCCTGGCTCGGAGCGGCTTCTTTCGCAGGCTGCTGAAGGAAGAGGAGGCCGCGGGAAAGAAGGGTGGTGTGCGGCGTGGAGGCCTGGAGGGGAGCCTGAGGTGAAGGAAGGCCCCGAATCTCTGCAGCCGCTCGGCCATGAGCCACACGTGGGGCCGCCTCTGAAGCCTCTGCCCTGGACGAAGAGCATGCTCTGGACCCAGCCCGGCTTTCCCCGTCCCTTTGGGCCTCGGCTCTGCGGCACTCGCTCACCCTCCTTTGCCTGCTTCCCGGGGGGTAACGAAATCGGTCGCCGCCACACAAAGGGAGCCGTTCCCTTCTCTTCAGTGACAGCGTGCACGCACCTTTCCCCTCAGCCCCATTGGCACAGGACGGGAAGGATGCGGCGGCGTGAGGTGGAGGGGGGGCGAGAGAGAGAGAGTGAGTTGTGGGGTGCGGAAGAGGTTGGCGTAATTCCAAAGTGTGGCCTAGGGCGCAAAAAGCTGTTAATCTGGGCCTGATATAAAGTGTATTAGATTCATAAGTAAGAGTTCATAAAGTCTTGGAAACCGGAAGAAAGTCCTTAGCACATCTGTATGTAGCAGGGGAGAGTTCATGTCATCTCCCCGAAGGGAAAGGGGTCTTTGATTAATCTTGGGGGTGAAAAGAGTTCGTGACAGTCCATCAAGGCTGGGGGAGATGTTTGTGATAATTCAGGAGCTGGAGCCATTGAATTTGGGGAAAGTTCCTGAAGATGAGTCTTTAGAACGTCCTTGCGAAGTTGGGAGAAAGATCCACTTAAACCAGGCGCTGGGGCAAAGTCTTGTCCTTGGAGGTGTAAGGGAACTACAGATCCCAAGCCATCCTGGGCTAGTCGACTCTGGTCTTCATGCAGCTTCTAGGGGTAGCAGGCCCACGGACTCAGGCTTCTGCAATGCCCAGAAACAGCGGCAGGAACGACGAGAAGCAGGGGTGATGAGAAACCAGGAACCGGTACGATTTGACAGCCAGCTGTTGTCCTTGAAAAATATTACTTGAAACAAAAAAAGGGCCCGGAGGCAAAAAGCGAGATAACAGAAAGTCTTCGAATTAGCCAAGGAAAAATATGACACCAAAATAGAGGCGATCCGCCATTTTGTGGATATTGGGGTCCACAGGGGTCTATGGAAATCTCCATATCCATGGTTTGGAGGAACGTGGCCCTAGCCTTCCCGAGAGGCCACAAAGACGTCCCGGTCAGGCCCACAGAGTTCTGCAGCCCAGAAAAGGTTAGTTTTATAGTTTTAGGTTAGCTGAGACAGTAAAGGACACAATGTAACAGAGGGAAAAGTTGAAATTTGAGTCCTTTTATTGGTGGGATTAATTACAATGTTAGGGTTGGAGAAAGGAAGCAACAGAAATGAATGTGTTTCTGTTGAGCTGCTGCTGTAGCCACACTCCCCATCGATGCTGTTCCAAATGGTGCGTCCAGGCACTGTGGAACTCCCTGCTGCTTGCCAGACCAAAAAGAAAGAAGGGGGGTTTTCCACATCAATAGACCGGAACCAAACTTGGCACAGAGAAGCCCCACGACCAACAGAACCTATTGGACAACTTTGGGGAAAGGGGAGTTATAGTTCACCTGCACCCAGAGAAACAGTAACTCCCGCCGACAATGGACTTGGACCAAATTTGGCACAGAGAAGCCCCATGACCAACTGAACATACTGCAGCAGTTGGTGGGAATTGGCCTTGATTTTGGGAGTTGTAGTTCACCTCCACCCAGAGAGCAATGAACCCAGCCGACAATGGATCTGAACCAAACTTGACACACAGACTCAACACAACCAACAGTGAATACAGGGTTTGGGGGTGATTGCCCTGGGAATGACTGTTGATATTGAAGTCGAGCCCCAGAGCCCCTGTTTCATTGACCTGCAGCAAGGAGTTCCAACGTTCCTGCATATGTGGTCTGGCATCTCTAGCACAAAAGGCTGGGATTTGGCATCAAAAGACCTTCAGCCATTTCTACCTCTCTGTTTTCTTGCCTCACTTGACCTGAAGCCATGGACTCTTTGTGCACGGAGTTGCATGCGGACAGGCCAACAGGGGCAAGCCCTGAGCGGTTTGGGAGACATAGTTTTCCAAGGACTTCCATGTGTTTGGACTCTCCTCTGGCTATTAGCAAAAAGGACTTTTCTCTTATAGTTTTTCCCAAGGACACAGATGGACTTTCTTTCTACTCCCTGAATATGAAATAATTGTTTCCCTGGACTCTCTCGCTATGAAACTGTATGAAAAATGATATTTATCCTCAATGTATTTTCCCTTTGCATTCCCCCCTTTTTCTATGAAATGTAACTTTAAAGAAATAAGAAAATTGATAATGTAAGGAATGACTCAGACATAGCAAAATCTGGAAAATCCTGCAAACTGCAATGGGAAATTGACATCCTCCTAGGTAGTTAGTTATTTCAAAAGGGATTTTTGGGACCCTGATCCCTATGAGCAGAAACCCATTAACTTCACCCCAGGATGCCCCAGCCACTTCATTGTAGCACAGGAAGGGTCATTTCGCAAGACCAGGTCTGGCTAACAAATCCCACTATTTGCCTCACATATTTACCTGACAAAAACACCTTTTAAAAACCAGCCTGCCAGGGACCCATAACCATTTGGCAACATTTTGTTACACATCACAAAAGGGGTTCTCCAGAGACCAAACCAGCTATGCAAACCATATCTCCTTTTCACAACCCTATAATGAATCATGGCAAGCTGGAATTCTCTTTGTTTGCCCTCCATTTTACTGAAACCCACTCAAAAGAATTTTTGGTCTGTGCTTGGCCAGAACAGGAAACAGGAAACAGGAATGAATCATGGCAAGCTGGAATTCTCTTTGTTTACCCTCCATTTTACTGAAACCCACTCGAAAGAATTTTTGGTCTGTGCTTGGCCAGAACAGGAAACAGGAAACAGGAATGAATCATGGCAAGCTGGAATTCTCTTTGTTTACCCTCCATTTTACTGAAACCCACTCAAAAGAATTTTTGGTCTGTGCTTGGCCAGAACAGGAAACAGGAAACAGGAATGAATCATGGCAAGCTGGAATTCTCTTTGTTTACCCTCCATTTTACTGAAACCCACTCAAAAGAATTTTTGGTCTGTGCTTGGCCAGAACAGGAAACAGGAAACAGGAATGAATCATGGCAAGCTGGAATTCTCTTTGTTTACCCTCCATTTTACTGAAACCCACTCAAAAGAATTTTTGGTCTGTGCTTGGCCAGAACAGGAAACAGGAAACAGGAATGAATCATGGCAAGCTGGAATTCTCTTTGTTTACCCTCCATTTTACTGAAACCCACTCAAAAGAATTTTTGGTCTGTGCTTGGCCAGAACAGGAAACAAGGGATTAAGGCCTTTGTCTGCAACTCAGAAAAAACTGGTTTGGGAAGCCTGGGCAAAGCCCACCCTCAGAACCACCCTTTTCTCTCATTATTCCTCCTTCTTCGCCCTCATTGGCTGGGGCCACTCTCAAGAACCTCCTGTGCCCCTCCTGCAAGTGATGACATCTGCCAATCCGCACCGGGGGTGGGAAGAGGGCAAGTCACATCTGTAACCCTATATAAGGAACGATTACCAATGTGACTGCATTGTAGCATGGGAGAATGATTGCGGCTGTGATCCCTTCCAGATGGAACTGAATAAAACCTCAATGGCACCCTCTTCAGGCTTTGGTGAGATCTGTTTAAATTAAGACATTTTAGGGAAAAATGGGATTGGTTGCTTCCTTCCTCACCAGGTTTCAACATGGGCCCTCTTTGGTGGGTCTAAACTGGCCTGTCTTCATGGCAAGGCCCCCCAACATTCTGTTCGCTATCAATATGGTCATGGACTAATCCATCAACTTGACTCCACTCCCATTTTGAGGTGATTCCACCCAAATCATAGCCGAGTGCCCACTTCACAACCACAGAAACTGACGTGTAGTGAGCACAGGTTTGCAGAGCCAAAAATAGAAGTTCCAAACTATTTAATGAAGGAAAAGAAAGACATCACGTTCTTGGAGCTCACAATCTTTCCGAATCTCATATTTGAAGGAAGGCAAAGGCAAAGATACCAGAAAAATCTGCCTTCAGCTCCTCCTTGCCTGGAGAATGAATGGCAAGAGGCGTCTTCACGGGAGGAGACCGAAGGCAGAAGAGGGAGAAAATGGAGGCCGGCCATGCGGTCAAAGCCTAGGCCCAATCAAAATGGCAGCGGAGAGGAAGTCCCCTCATGCCTCCAAGAGATCACATTTCGACAACTTCAAATCTGGTAGAAAACGGAAAGAGAGAGGAAGAGAGGCAGAAATCCCCTCCAAGAAAGAAGGCGTGTGCGATGAATTAAACAGGGCGACACAAAAAGTTCAGGCAGGGGCTGAACGTTACCTCAGAAGCTATTTACCCCAAGTAGCTTCTGAGGTAAATCTTTGGCTTTAAATCCCTGGGTTTCAGGTGTTCCTCGGACACTGGATCAGTTTGATGACACGGATCCCAACACAGCTCACCAAATGTAAAGACCAAACAGGGCAAAACAAATCTTCAAGCAGGGGGACCTTTATTTTGTCACCCCTCTTTGTGTCCCTCACGTGTAGGAAGGCCCCTTCCCTCTCCTTGGGGTTCCAAGTTGTACTTTGGGATACTACAAATCCACGAAACCAATGCCACAACCCCTTAATACAGTGCCTCATGTTGTGGTGACCCCCAACCATAAAATCATTTTAGTTGCTACTTCATAACTGTAATTTTGCTGCTGTTATGAATCATCGAATGTAAAATAGTGAATGTATTTTCATTCACCGGACCACATTTGGCACAAATACCCGATACACCCAAGTTCCAAAACTTGTGGGGTTGTGGGGGGTGATTTTGTCATTTGGGAGGTGTCGTTGTTGGGATGTATAGTTCATTTACAATCAAAGACCATTCTTAACTCCACCAACGATGGTGTTGAACCAAACTTGGCACACAGAACTTCCATGACCAACAGAAAATACTGGAAGGGTTTGGTGGACATTGCCCTTGAGTTTGGGAGTTGCAGTTCACCTACATCCAGAAAGCACTGTGGACTCAAACAATGATAGATCTGGATCAGACTTGGCACAAGTACTCAACATGTCCAAATGTGAACACTGGTGGAGTTTGGGGAAAATAGATTTTGATATTTGGGAATTGTAGTTGCTGGGATTTACAGTTCACCTACAATCAAATAACACTCTGAACTCCACCAACAATGGAATTGAACCAAAATTGGCACACAGAACTCCCATGACCAACAGAAAATACTGGAAGGGTTTGGTGGGCATTGATCTTGAGTTTTGGAGTTGTAGTTCACCTATATCCGGAAAGCCCTGTGGACTCAAACAATGGTGGATCTGGACCAAACTTGGCACAAATAGTCAAGATGCCTAAAGGTGAACACTGGTGGAGTTTGGGGAAAATAAACCTTGAATTTTGGGAGTTGTAGTTGCTGGGGCTTATAGTTCACCTACAATCAAGGAGCATTCTGAACCCCACAGACGATAGAATTGGGCCAAAATTCCCACACAGAACCCCCATGACCAACAGAAAATGTGTTTTCTGATGGTCTTTGGTGACCCCTCTGACACCCCCTCGTGACCCCCATAGGGGTCCCGACCCCCAGGTTGAGAAACACTGCACTAAACCAATCTAATCCACACAAAACACTTTGGAAGGACCCTGGTAGCATCCTAGTCCAAAGCTCCGGGCTAGACCAGCGAGAGGCCGGACATAGATGTTGAACAGCATTGGTGACAGTATGGCACCTTGGGGTACTCCGCACTCAAGGAAAGATTTCCCAGATGTTTGGCCCAGCCATTCTACTCGCTGGCTACGTCCACGCAGGAACGAGTTGAACCAGGTTATGGCTGATCCTTGGATCCTTATGGCGGCAAGTTGTTGTATCAGTAGATCGTGGTCTACCGTGTCAAATGTCAGATTATTGCATTTTGAATAGCAATTCATGAGTCAGCACAAGATATATTTTCGCAGTTTGAGTTGGCCTGCAGTGTGACATGTTTGACACCAGATGGCGCTGTCTCAAGACTGCTAAATGGAATCTTGGGGAATGTCAGTTACAAAGTGACAGTTGGGATTTAATATCTGTGAGGAAAGGATGTTTAGAAAGGTAGCAGTGATGGCTGTTGTTTTTCGATGCTTAGCCTGTTATTGTTAAATACAATTCAATAAAAAGTTATATTTTTACCTCTTGAATTGAATGAGAGTTTCATTATTCACACGAACAGAGACTGGAGTTTCTGGGCCGATGGGGAATTAAACTTTTATATTTCTGTGTTTATCCGCTGTGACATAAATACTCGACGCCGAAGAATGAGATCCAGCAACACCAGAACTACTGAGCCTCCCTTGTCTAGTTGACGGCAGATGTCATCCGAGATGGCCACTAGGACGGTCTCAGTCCCGTGCCCGGGGCGGAAACGTGATTGAAAAGGGTCCAGGCCATCTGAGTCCTCAAGGAAGTTTTGGAGCTGAGTCGCTACCGCACGTTCAATCAGCTTACTGAGGAAGGGAGGTTTGAAACCGGGCGGTAGTTAGCTGGCGTCGCAGGGTCCAGGCTGGGTTTTTTCAGGAGGGGGCGGACCATGGCTTCTTTTAGAGCGTCCGGGAAGACTCCCTGCCTCTATGTGGAAGACTGATAACAAACCAACCAAAGAGGAGTGGCTCCAAAAGATTATAGAAACTAGCCCAGTGGAAAAGCTAACAGAATCCTTGAGGGAAAATAGTGACAAGACACGAACACCCTCAAAATGGGACTGGACTCCTCTTAATGAGTATTGCAAAATACACTGTAACATAGAATTGAATATATAGTATAGTCATCTAGGTTTAACTTTTGCCTTTCTCCTTTTCTCCTCATAACATACTATAGGTACGATTCAAGAAAGAATCAGGAAATATAGAAGAAAAATAACAGAAAAGAAAAGAAGAATCAAATACCAATAAACAGAAATGATAACTGCTGTGTGAAGCGCGGATCCAATCCGCCCTTATCCCCAATCTCCGAGATTCACACCCACAATGTATTTCCACACCCCCATGCTTTTCTTTTTTTTTTTTGAAATATTTTTATTGGGTTTTGAACATGAATATGGACAATTAACAAAACTGGAGTTGGCACGCGAGGATGAGTAGTGTGGGATAAATAGGGGGAGTGAGTGTGGGTATGGGTAATAGGGCAAGGAAGGGCGGGATGGGAAGGAAGGATAGGATTGAGGCAGAGGGTATACAACATGACAAACAGAACTTGAGAGCGTAATTGACTTCCATTCAGTCTTAAGGTGGTTTTCAGCTTTTCTTTACATCTCAAAACTTACTGCCTCACCAGAGATAGCAATAAGTTTTGTTATTAGTATTTAATATTGGCTGTAAATTAGCCTTCTTTGGTCCCTTTTTTAAGGACCTTTAGTTGTCTTTGTACGAGTCTATAGGACTCCAGTCTGTTCTCCTTCTTGTTGATCCTGTATTTTTTCTTAGGAGGAAAGTAAGGGTGTCCATATTTCTTATGTCATATATTTTGTCCAGCCATTCTTCTGCTTGGGGAATTTTATCAGTTTCCCAGAGTCTAGCGAACACTATTCTCGCCGCCGTTGCCATGTAGGTGAAGAGGATCTCGCTATTTGTGTCCATGTTTCTGTCTTTATCTGTTAGCCCTAGAAGGTAGTAGTCGGGTTTCAAGGGGAAGTTTACTGTTAGTATTTTTTGCGTGATCTTGTGTATGTTTCTCCAGTATTTGAATGTTATGGGACAGGAGCACCACATGTGGAAATAGCTTCCCACATGCTCGTGACATTTCCAGCAGTTTGACTGGCTGTTCTTATACATGATTCCGATTTTTTTTGGGAGTGATGTGCCATCTATGGCAGTGTTTCCCAACCTTTTTTGAGCCGCGGCACACTTTTTACATTTGCAAAATCCTGGGGCACACCACCAACCAAAATGACACAAAATGACACTCAAACACAGTAATACATATAGTTAATATGTTTTTAAATGTATTTATACACTCAGTGTGAAACCTGGGCCTGTTTCGATGAACACAACATAGATATCCTGGCAGGAATGGCAGAAAGACACAAACTTCCCACACAGAACTCCCACAACCAAGAGAAAATGCTATAAGAGTTTGGTGGGCATTGACCTTGAGTTTTGGAGTTGTAGTTCACCTATATCCAGAGAGCACTGTGGACTCAAACAATGTTGGATCAGGACCAAACTTGGCATGAATACTCAATATGCCCAAATATGATCGCAGATGGAGTTCAGGGGAAACAGACCTTGACATTTGGGAGTTGTAGTTGCTGGGATTTATAGTTCCCCTACAATCAAAGAGGATTCTGAACCCCACCAATGATAGAACTGGGCCAAACTTCCCACACAGAACCCCCAGGAGGCAAGAGGAGGTCTCTACTTGGGGAAAGGGAGGCGGGCCTTCCCAATGCATGAGAGACCAAATAGACAACGGGTGGGGAGGGGGTGTTTGTAATTTTGTGCCTTTATCAAGGTAGGTTTCTTAGGGTTTTTATACTTCAACACACTATTGGAGGTTCCAATTTCCCACGGCACACCTGATGATCGCTCACGGCACACTAGTGTGCCCCGGCACACTGGTTGAGAAACACTGATCTATGGAACATTTTAAGCCATGTTTTCTCTTAGATCTGTCGCGTAGGTATATTTGATTTTCTTGTTCCAGATCCATTCCCATTCTTGTAATTTGATTTGTCTACCTAAATTCTTTGCCCAATGAATCATGCAACTTTTAACATTTTCCGATTCGGTACCCCCATTCTTTATCACTGTTTTTAATATTGTATCTTGTCTATTATCTTTCTCATTCTGTTTTTCGGCATTCTGTAATTTTATTTTTTTTTTCTTTTCTTCTCTTTCACCTTTTTCTCTTTTAACCTCAAGAAACCAATAAAATTTGTTTTAATAATAATAATAATAAAGAGATTCTCCATGCAAACAGCCCAATTCTCCTCCAGGGTCTGTTTACACCAATAGTTCTTCCTTGAAGTCACTGCTATTAAGGATATGCCACAGGCGAAACCTCCTTCTCCCTCCCTTTTCGAATTCCTAACTGCCACCTCCAAACTCCAACTGTCAATTCCAAACTCCAACTCCTGACTGACTTTCAAAATGGCTCCTTCTTTCCTTGCCTCGTCCTGGCCAGCTAACGGTCAAAGGACATTTCATAGAATACCAAGCCTGCAAACCTTCACTCCTGACCGGATTAATAAAGAAATAGTTGAATATAAGATAGTAGAAGTAAAATAGTAGTAAGAATCGTTATATATAGACCTAGAGAGTGGCACAGAGGCAGAACAGTGGGTTTTTGTTCATAAATAGTCAGGGAACAGTGAATTCTTCTCTTTCTGAACCCCAAGAGAGGAAGCGAACGGCTCTCTTTGTGACCCTCAAGAAGAGAAACCAGACACTACCCCACAAGGAGGTGAAGGAGCCACCATCTTGAATGCCAAGGGAGCTTGCAGTTCTCCAAGGGCGCCATTTTGGTAAAAGAATGCCTGAGGAGAATCCGGGGCTTCAAAACATCCGTGGAGCACATTTAAGCCTCATGTTAGTTGGAAGGGAATTCAGCAAAGCATACTGCCAAAATCCCTTCAAGCCTGTCAGCTAAGTTCACTAGTTGGGCAGAAGTAAGGTGGGTGGGGAGCCATCTTGTGAGGGAGGGATGAGCCTCAGAAGAACAGCGGCAGCCATTTTGGCTTGGCTTTCAGAAGGCCCTGTGTATGGACAGGAACATCCTCCAAACCACACCAAAATGTAGAATGAGTCATGGGGGCTCAGGGTATCAAGTTAGGTTTTGATCAGTCATAGGTGTGGGTCGAAGGCACAATAAAATACAGAAGGTTAAGAACAATTAAAAACAAGCAACACAGTAAAAACAACAACACAGTTGAGGTGAAGCAGAATAGGAGTTATGGAACTCCAAGTACCAATTTAACTTTACCAAAGCTGCTTGTACGCGCGGGTTCTAGGATGAGGGAGAACACACGACAACTGTGAAGTAGGTGAAAATCAAAAAGAATTTATTCTCTGGCACCAGCTGGTGGGCCTTTGCTGCAGAACACAGCTGCAAATCGGGGCAAAGGAACCCCGTCACATCTCATACAAAGACATTTATACCCCTCAATGGAGTCATTCCAGTTTAGCCCACCCTTCTTCATGGATAAAACAATCACAATTGGCTGGTGATTACTGTTGTTTACATGACATTTCATTAATCCAATAAACACTGCATAAATCATTAGCATCATCCCTCTGTCATACCTAAGAATGAGAACAATAGCCATCTATAAGTTATTTCTTTCACACAGTGCAGTTATCAATGCTGAGTCTCTCTGTTCCCTGAGTTGAAACAATATTTCCGGGCTCCGTGCCAGCAGCGGAGAAGGACGGACTCTTTGCCATGCGCAGTGGTGTTTCCATTCACATTAAATTTCCATAGCTCCAACTGTACTGCTTCCACCCATCTAGCCTATATTATCTCAAATTGGGCACAAGGTGTATTAAAATGCATTAAATCACAATGTTAGTCGTTCATTGCAAGTGCCTGTCTGATTTCTTGGCACCAAAACCCTCTTTTTCAGAGTTGACACGTAAGTAGCATCACTCTCTGACTGTACTTTTTATGCTCGGAAAAGTACCAAACCTGCTTTAGAGGTAGTGGCACAACCAAGACGCACGGGCCTATCCATCGAAGGCCTGCCTAAACAAATAGGTTTTACAAGCCCGCCTGAACGGGAGCAGGTCCTTCATTGCCCGGGTGTCGGCCGGGAGGGCGTTCCACAGTGTGGGAGCTATGACAGAAAAACGCCCGGCGGGTGGATGTCAGCCGTGCCAGCTTCGCCTCGAAGGTACCTCAAGAAGTTAGCATCCTCGGACCGCAGTGATCTCAGAGGGCAATATGGAGTGAGACGGTCCTCAGATACGCTGGCCCCAGGCCGTGCAAGGCCTTAAAGGTGAGAACCAACACTTTGAAGGTGATCCGGTGCTCAATTGGCAGCCAGTGGAGGTCCTGCAAACAGGTGTTATATGGCAACCTGCTGGAGAGCCAGACAGGAGCCGGGCGGCAGTGTTCTGCGCCAGCTTGAGCTTCGGATCGCCGACAAAGGAAGGCCAACGTGAGAGGCGCGTTGCAGTAATCTAGTCTTGAGATGACCGTGGCTTGGATCGCCGTGGCGAGGTCGTTCCGGGAGTGGTAGGGGGCCAGCCTCCTTGCCTGTCGGAGGTGGAACTAAGCCACCTTGCTGACCGCCGAGACCTGGGCCTCCCTGGTCAGCTGGGAGTCCCGATGGACTCCCCGGCTCTTCACGGACGACGATGGGCCTAACGCCGCACCGTCCCAGGGTCGGAAAGCTGGACATCTACCCCACCTGGGCAGCCCAGCCACAAGATCTCCGTCTTAGCGGATTCACCCTCAACCTACTGGCTCGCAGCCATCCAGTAACGGCTTCGAGGCAGTGCTGGAAATTATCGGGGACGGATCCCTGCCTGCCCCCATCCTCAGAATGAGCTGGGTATCATCCGCATATTGGTGGCACTCCAGCCCATAACTCCGCACCAGCTGTGCAAGCGGCTGCATGTAGATGTTAAATAACAGAGGGGAGAGGATGGCCCTGCGGAACTCCACAAACTAATGAGGAGCCTCGGAGACCACCCCGCCTCTCCTCACACGCTGAGATCGCTGGTGGAGGAAGGAGGTCAGCCATTTTAGGGCTGTCCCCTCACCCAGCCATGGCCAGGCGGTGGGTCAATAGATTGTGGTCGACCGTGTCAAACGCTGCCGTGAGGTCCAATAACACGAGCAGCGCAGACCCGCCTTGGTCAAGCTGGCAGCGGAGTTGGTCTGTGATGGAGACCAGAACCGTCTCCATCCCATGCCCTGAACGGAAGCCGGACTGGAAGGGGTCTAGCCATGTTGCATCATCTAGGAAGGACTGCAATTGCTCCATTACTGCCCTCTCAACTACCTTGCCCAGGTACGAAAGATTCGACACTGGGCGGTAGTTGGAGGGAACCGCAGGGTCTAATGACGGTTTCTTCAGTAATGGAGCTACCACCGCCTCTTTTAAGCACTCTGGAAAGACTCCTTGCTCAAGGGAGCTGTTTATGATATTCAACAGAGGCCCACGTAACCCCTCCAGGCAAGATCTAACAAGCTAGGAGGGGCACGGGTCGAGGGAGCAGGTGGTAGGCCTGGCTGCAGCCACAATCCTATCAACAGCATCTGCGTCCAGTGGCCGAAACCGGTCGAGGGTGGGCCCGGCGGAGGGCCACGGGGTCTCAAGCTCTCTTACTGTCGCAACCGTGGCTAGAAATCTCTCTCTGTGACATCATTTCAAGACACAAGCCTCACAATAAACCCCTCACATCTGGTGGCCAAGATTTATATGGCGGCAGATTGAGTATCTATGTCAGTGGTTCTCAACCTTCCTAATGTGGTGACCCCTTAATACAGTTCCTCATGTTGTGGTGACCCCCAACCATAACATTATTTTTCTTCCGACTTCATAACTAATTTTGGTACTGTCATGAATGGTCATGTAAATATCTGATATGCAGGGTATATTTTCATTCACTGGACCAAATTTGGCACAAATACCCAATACACCCAAATGTGAACATTGGTGGAGTTTGGGGGAAAATAGACCTTGCCAATTGGGAGTTGAAGTTGCTGGCATTTATAGTTTTATTATATATTAATATTATAATATAATATAGTTAACCTATAATCAAAGAGCATTCTGAACTCCACCAACGATGGAATTGAACCAAACTTGGCACACAAAAACTCCCTTGACCAACAGAATTTACTGGAAGGATTTAGTGGGCATTGACCTTGTGTTTGTGAGTTGTAGTTCACCTACATCCAGAGAGCACTGGATGGATCTGGACCAAACTTGGGATGAATACTCAATATGCCCAAGTGTGAACACTGGTGGAGTTTGGGGAAAATAGACCTTGACATTTGGGAGTTGTAGTTGCTGGGATTTATAGTTCACCTACAATTAAAGAGCATTCTGAACCCCACCAATGATAGAATTGGGCCAGACTTCCCACAAAGAACCCTATTACCAAGAGAAAACAATGTTTTTCTGATGGTCTTAGGCGACCCCTCTGACACCCCCTTCGCGACCCCTCTAGGGGTCCCGACCCCCAGGTTGAGAAACGCTGATCTATGTGGATGGCAGATTTTTAGGAAGAGACCTTTTGAAGTCGCAACCTCTTCACACAACTGACTTTTACCGCAACTTGGTGCCAAATCTGCCTTCACGAATCAGTGGACATAAGTTGTAAAATTTGAGATGGAAGCATGCTTCTTTGCACCAGGCACCGCTGGATCCCCTCGCCTCGTCCTGGCCAGATAACGGTCAAAGGACATTTCATAGAATACCAAGTCTGCAAACCTTGTGTTTTGTTTTTGTTTTTAATGCAATACAACTGTTTTGGTTCACTCCTGACACGATAAATAAATAAATAAATAAAAGACTATAAGATAGTAGAATTAAAATAATAGTAAAAATCGTTTAGTAAAAAAATAGTAAAAAAGCAAGGGAAGGAGGTGAGTGGCCTCTCACGCCCCCCCCCCCCTCGGCTTGCGCCCCTAGAACAGGGTCTCGTCTGGCCTTATGGGTAATCCGGGCCTGGGGAATTCAGCAAAGCATACTGCCAAAATCTCTTCAAGCCTGTCAGCTAAATTCACTAGCCGGGCAGAAGCAAGGTGGGTGGGGAGCCATCGTGTGAGGGACGGACGAGCCTCAGAAGAACAGCGGCAACCGATTTGGCTTGGCTTTCAGAAGGCCCTGTGTATGGACAGGATCATCCTCCAAACCTCACCAAAATGTAAAATGGGTCATGGGGGCTCAGGGTGCCAAGTTTGCTCTTGATCGGTCATTGGTGTGGGTTGCAGCGGTCTCAGGAAGTGACTGGAAGTACTGCAAGTCCCATCCTTCATGGTCCGCCCTCCTCCCAACTGCAGCAGGATGTTGAGTGGGCCATGAGGCTCTGTGTGCCAAGTGTGGTCTTTGAGGAGACCCCCCCCCCAACTCAAAAGGACCTATAGTTTGGGGATCTGTAGTTTGCTAAAGGGCATCAAGCTGAAAAGGTAGAAAAGGAGTGAAGTCTTGGCCAGCTTGCACAAGGAGTAACAACAACAAAAACTCCTCAGTGTTAAGTAGTAATTTTATTGATTCGCCCTTAGGCCGTATCACAATCTCAAACAAAACAACAAGGCCTGACAATACCCAAACACACTCCATGTCGTAAGTTAAAATAAGACACTTCAAACAATACAGTAAATAAATATAAGACATGATAAAACTGAGCATATATCTCTCTCGGCATTACTTCGCGAACGAAGATTCAGGAAGGACTCATCCCACGCTTTTTACAAGCGCGTTGATGACTAAAAAGGCCAATCTGAGATAGGCAAGTTCGGTTGCAGAAAGCGCAGCAGAAAGTCTCCGTGGGTGTTGTGTTTCCAAGTTGCGGTTCTTTCTGCGTTGTCGTTTCTCTTCGAGACCCATTCGGCGTGTCTTCTCGAAAGAGGCCGCAGCATTGTGGATAGTGCTTCTCCATGCCTCCCGATGTGAGGCCAGGGTGGACCATTGTTGGTGATCAATCTGGCCAAGCCTGAGATGTTGTTTCAGGGAGTCCTTATATCTCTTTTGGGGTGCCCCGAAGGTGCGCTGACCCGTGGCGAGTTCACCATAGAGTAGTATCTTTGGGAGGCGGTGGTCCTCCATCCTAGAGACGTGCCCTGCCCAGCGCAGCTGTGTTCTCAATAGCATGGCCTCAATGCTGGTGATCCCTGCTTGCTCAAGGACAGCAACATTCGTCACATAGTCGGTCCAGTGTATATTTAGGATTGTGCGAAGACAGCGCTGATGAAAGCGCTCGAGGAGTCGTAGGTGTTGGCGATAGGTGACCCATGTTTCAGACCCATAGAGGAGAATGGACAGTATGATAGCTCTGTACACACTGATTTTGGTGCTTTGTCTCAGGTGCTTGTTGCTCCAGACTCTTTTGTGAAGCCTTCCGAATGCACTATATGCCTTTGATAATCTGTGATCTATCTCTTTGTCAATCTTGGCGTCTGAAGAGATGATGCTTCCCAGGTAGGTGAACTGCTGAACGGACTTAAGCACAGATGTGCCTATGCTGACATGAGGATGATGGTGTTCTTCCTGTGGTGCGGGCTGGTAGAGGACTTCTGTTTTCTTCAGGCTGACTTCCAGCCCAAACAGCTCTGCAGCTGTTGCAAAGCAGGATGTGAGGCGCTGCAGGGCTGCTTCTGAATGGGCGACAAGGGCAGCATCGTCAGCAAAAAGTAGCTCACGGACTAGATAGTTTAGAGTCTTAGTGCGAGCCCTCAGACGGCTTAAGTGGAACAAGCTACCATCAGTACAATAGCGTATATATATGCCGTCTTCTTCTTGTAGGTCTGCCGTAGCCCTTGGGAGAGTCAGGCTGTAGAAGATTGTAAATAGGGTTGGTGCAAGAACACAACCTTGTTTCACTCCATCAGTTATGAGAAAGGGCTCCGAGAGAGCATCGCCATATCTGACTTGACCGTGCTGGCCCTCATGTAACAGGACAATCATTTTGAGGAACTTGGGGGGACATCCTAGACGTTCCAGGATCTGCCACAGACCTTTCCTGCTCACAGTGTCGAAGGCTTTGGTGAGGTCGACAAATGTTACATAGAGTCCTTTGTTCTGCTCTCTACATTTCTCTTGCAGTTGTCTAAGGGCAAAAACCATATCTGTGGTGCTCCTATTAGCTCTGAAGCCGCATTGGCTTTCAGGGAGAAGTTCTTCTGCAATAGCCGGAACTAATCTGTTCAGGAGTATCCTTGCAAGGATTTTTCCAGCAATGGAGAGCAGTGTTATACCTCGATAGTTTGAGCAATCGGATTTTGTTCCCTTTTTCTTATACAGGGTGATGATGACTGCATCTCGGAGATCTGATGGCAGTTCAGCTTTTTCCCAGCAACTCACAAGGAGCTCGTGGAATTTAGCATGCAGTACATGACCTCCCTGTTTCCAAGCTTCAGGTGGGATTCCATCGATCCCGGCTGCCTTGCCATTTTTCACCTGCTGTATGGCCTCAATGGTCTCTTCCAGAGTGGGAGCTGCGTCCAGTTCATTTTTCATTGGTTGTTGTATCATGTGTTGGATAGCTGAACCTTGGACTACTTGGTTGGCATTAAAGAGACCCTGAAAATGTTCAGCCCATCGGTTCAGGATGGAGGTTTTATCAGTAATTAGTGTTTGACCATCTGTACTGTCTAAGGGGCTTTGGACCTGATAAGTAGGTCCAAACACTGCTTTGAGAGCTTCATAAAAAACCTCTGTGATCACCGAGATCTGCACAGCGTTGTGTCTTTTCTGATAAATCAATCCACCACTTGTTCTGGATGTCTCTGAGTTTTTGTTGGAGTTTACTACAGGCGAGACGAAAGGCTGCTTTTCTTACATGGCAAGATGGCTGGGCGAGGTATGCCTGGTGAGTGGTTCTCTTCTTTGCCAACAGCTCCTGGATCTCTTGGTTGTTTTCATCAAACCAGTCTTGGTTTTTCTTAAGGGAGAATCCTAGGGATTCTTCAGCATATGGCCGAACCAGGAAGCCCAAAATCCAGGAGATCCAACTGCAGAGAGTCCCCAGTATTCCCCTTGGCCCATGGCCTAAGTTGCACCAGTACCAGACCTTTTTTTCTCCCACTTCTGCCCCACTCAGTCCCATACATCACACTGCACCAACTTCGTCCCTCCCAGTACACCCAGCCACCATTGCCTCCCATTGCCCCACCTACACAACATTTGCACAGCCAATAGCACATGACAGACACCTCAGCCAACACCAAACAGCACATTAGCAATAAACCAGGACATTCCCCCAGCACCACCAAAACCCACACATGGCAACATCACAGTGAACCCCATAAACGGACCACGGCAAGACAAAAGCCAAAATACATTTTCCCTCCCATTCAGTTCCCAGAGCACCAATGCATACATCAGAAATACTTCACATAACATTGCATAAACAATAGAATAGAACATTTTTCCCAGCGCCCACCTTTTTTTCGCATTAAGTTCCATAGCCTCTAGCAGCAATAGCGAATCCAAAACCGGCAGCGGGTCAACGGTTTTGGACTATTGGGATCCTGAAGGGGGGAATGGGACCCCAAGCCTTCTGCCAATAAGGGGGCCTGGGAGCCCAAGGACTACAACTCTCTTTTCTCTGTCTTTTTAACCATTTCTTTACTGATCGAACTCAAGGTCCCTTTCCCTGGCTGAAAGACTGCCAGAGGGGTAAGGGAAGACATCCATGGACTATGGGGGGGAGGAAGGATGCCTTTGCCTCGGTGGATCGCCTCCAGGAGAAGTGGGAAAAGGGATTCATGCAGTAGGGGGCCCCAAGACTCCCCACCCAGGTCTGTGCCAGCTGGGACTTGAAGTTCACCCAAGGACACTGGTCATGGACTCTTCTGGCTGCTATTTCACACTGCTCTGAGCTCAGCCCCAATATCAGCGGGCACCCCCAGGATCCCTACTCTCAGACTCTCTCCCTGATCACAGACTTTATAGTTTCCCCAAGTACACTGGCACCTTTTGCCTTTCTTCATGCTACATTTCCCAGTTATTCCTGGACTGCTCTCCACAGCTTATTCCAGCAAGAGCCTTGCTACACCTCATAGATCATGAACCCACAGAGACCCCCTTTCTGGGTAAGCCGTGTCCGATGTTTTCCGGAGGGGTTTTGCCCAGATCGCAGGGGGATTCTAAGGGAACAGGTCTTTTGGGCTTTGGGAGAAGCAGTTCACCAAGGACACTTCCCAGTTAGATATTCCCAGCCTCTTCCCTTCTTGCCACATGGACTTTGTGACTCTCTGCCACTCTAATGCACTCCAGGAGCCATTCTGCCCCTCAGGACTTTGTAGTTTCCCCAAGGACGCTTCTTCAGTTGGACATTTCCTGTTCTTTTCCCCCTTCACATCATGGACCCTCAGTGACTTTGCCTCTGCTTGGCACCCCAGCCCCGAAGGCTCTAGCAGTTCTCAAGGACCATGGAGGACTACAACTCCCAGGAAGTGCCTGTTTTGAAGATCATTACTCTGGGAGCAACAGCTGCATGGGAATGTATTTGGGGATGATTGTGGGGGATCTCTGTATTGTCTTGTACTTTGTACCCCTTGTGTGTTCCCCTTTTTGTGTCAATGTAACCTCCAAGTTAAATGCCCTCAGCAGAGCGTTCCAGGGATGAACAGCACAATAACTCATTTTTCTACCCAATTTTACCCTGCACAAATAATAACCTTGGGGAAGGGACGTTGGGTTTCTTCGTGGGGTGAGGCCTACTCTATATGCCCAAGACTTCCCCCGCATATGTCCCTATCATCCTCGGAGCTTGGCCAATGGTAGGGAATATGCAATGGTCATGTAAACAGGACCCAAAACATGGCTGATCCATGCGAGCTTCACAAATAATACATTTTCTGGCCATATGATGCTTTTCCACCAATAATGGGGGGGGGGGAGGTCAGGTGTTCTGTGGAACATAGATTTCCGCCACTATGAGCCTGAATCCCCCTGCTCGTGTTCCCCCTTGGCCTCGGAGCTGGACCCCCAAGGGATCATGGGCTCTAGCAAACCCAAGTCACTCTACCACCCCATAGCTGGACCTGAGTGGGCTTCGGACCCCCGCTCGCCGGCTGCAATAACTTATGCTTTGGCCATTTTTTTACTGAGAAATCATACTTCCCCGCTAGACTGAAACTCTCAACACAAAGCAGTTTCAGCCAGGACAAAAGACTCCCATTAAGGCACTCAGGACAAACAATAAACAGGAAGGTGGGCTTTCACATCGAGGGCCCTCCGGCCGCAAGGTACTTCAGCCACCAGTTACTTCCTCCACCCAGCCGTTTCTCCCTTTGTGTCTTTTCCCGCCTTGCTAGCTAGCTAGGATAGGCTCGTTCGAATTCTGGCGCGCTTCTCCTATTGGCCAAAGCGCGCCGGTCTCCTCCTGGCTCAGCTGACTTTGACAGCTAGGCCAATCAGCTGAAGCTACACATGGAAGGGGAAGGCGCCCGATTCAAATGTAAATGACTGCTTTTGACTGCTTTTCTATATATTGGACTGCTTTCCCATTAAAGACCATGTTTTTGCCTTTGGATTCCTGGCGTGGCATTACATCCTATTCAGCTGAATTAGATTCTTCTCTCGGTAGTGGCGTTCTTCCGTCTGGGTGAGCATTGATCTGGGTTTCTTTGGGATTTGTAGTTCTGGGAGGATCATCCAGATTTTGGGCCTCGATCCTCGCTTTTAGGGGTGGCCTGGGCTCTGTCCCCTTAAGGGAAGGATCCCTAGTCAGATTTCGGTAATAAGCAGACTGCAGGATACTGTTTTTGATGTGTTGCCAAAGCGCTGTAGGAGAAGAATCTGTAGGGTGGACTTCAAGTTTTGCTTGCAGATTTGCCTGGAAGTTGTCTCTCACAACAGCCTGTTGAAGACTGTTGACTTGGAGTCTCCCCTTTAAGATGCCACCCCTCTTAGGTTTGAGCTTAAGGTGTAGATTTAGTTTACATCTTACAAGGCGATGGTCTGTTTGACATTCTGCACTGGGCATCACTCGAGTATGACGGACATCACGAATGTTTCTCTGGCGCACTAAAACATAGTCAATGAGGTGCCACTGCTTGGATCGGGATGCATCCAGGTGGTCTTCAAGCTATCTTTCTGCTGAAAGATGGTGTTTGTAATAGTCAGCTGCTGTTCTGCACAAAACTCTAGCAGAAGGCGCCCATTATCATTACAGTTTCCAACACCGTGCTTGCCTAATACACCTTTCCAGGTTTCAAAGTTTTTCCTACTCTGGCAGTGAAATCACCAAGGATAATGACTTTATCTTCTGCAGGGACCTGTGGTATGAGGTGGCGTAGGTCTGAGTAGACTTAGGCCGTATCACAATCTCAAACAAAACAACAAGGCCTGACAATACCCAAACACACTCCATGTCGTAAGTTAAAATAAGACACTTCAAACAATACAGTAAATAAATATAAGACATGATAAAACTGAGCATATACTTATTTCCTTATCACCCCTACAATTTACCCCAATCAGCCCTACATATGTGGTTCTCAGACGTATTGTTTTGCTTGAGTACAGAGCTGTTTTATGTATTACTAGCTGAGGACCCGGTGGTGCCCGGGTCACTTGAGGATGGCATTGTATGCCAAGGTTGGTTCCTTTTAGATGTTTATGTGGCTTGCAGTGGTCTCAAGAACTGCGAGTCCCGGGGGCCTAAACCACACCAGGTTGTGAAGTGGGCCATTGGGCCCCTGTTTGCCATTTTTTGTCTTGATCCGTCACTGCTGTGGGCCGCAGTGTCTGACTGACTGAGGCCTTTCCTTTTCCCATCTGAGTCACCTTAGAATGTTGGAATGTGGATGGCCATTCGGAGTCCATTATGCGAATACGATTTCAGTGGCAACCAATCCTCTCTGTCTGGGGCCGTAGAATGTTGGAGTTCTGAGGCTGGCCAATCAGAGCCTGTTATGCAAATAATC
This sequence comes from Anolis apletophallus, assembly GCA_030556195.1. Taxonomy (NCBI): domain Eukaryota; kingdom Metazoa; phylum Chordata; class Lepidosauria; order Squamata; family Anolidae; genus Anolis; species Anolis apletophallus. Next base: position 7,446 of record JARBWK010000553.1, on the reverse strand, counting down.
CCACAGTGGCAGCCAATCGAAACGCTGGCACATATTCCTCCCTCCGCTCGGCCACTCGGCCACACCACCGCCCACAAACACTGACTTTTATTATAAGTAAAATAGATAGATAGATAGATAGATAGATAGATAGATAGATAGATTTTGGGGTCTTGGCCACATATCAAATATATTGTTCTGATGTGAGATTCCCAATACGTTGTCCGCTTGATATATGGACAGGCCCGGATCAGGCCCTTTTGCCGCCCAAGGCCAAAGGGTCTGCCTCCGCCCCTCCCTGCCCTGGCTCCGCCTTTCCCTCCCCCAGTCTGCCCCCCCCCGCCCCCAGCTCCGCCCTTCCCCGTCCCCGGCTCTGCCCCTCCCCACCCCCGGCTCTGCCCTGCTCCGCCCCCGCCTCCTCGCTGGCGCGAGGAGGAGGAGTAAGGAAAGCCCCACCCCCGGAGCCGATGCGGGGCCTCCCACGGCTGCTCCTCCCTCCCTCCTAAAGCCACCATGCGGCCGAAATCGCCCTTTTCAGGCCAGCTTTAGGAGGGAGGGAGGATCGGTTCCGCACCGGCGAGGAGGCGGGGGCGGAGCCGGGCAGAGCCGGGGGTGAGGGGTGGAATCAGGGGCGGAGCCGATCCTCTCTCCCTCCTAAAGCAGAGCCAAGGGGAGCATAGCAAAGGGAGGGGGTGGCGTGGATGGCGCTTGTGCCGCCCCGCGCATGCGCTCTTTTTAATATAATTTTTTTTCGAATTTTTTTGGGAAATTTTTTTTAAAAAATTGGGGTCCGGATCTGCTGCCCCCCCAAAATTGCTGCCCGAGGCCATGGCCTAAGGTGGCCTTATGGGTAATCCAGGCCTGTATATGGACCAAGGTGGAAGTCTCTCACCTTCTGGTACAATGTACAATCAAACAATATGTGTGCAATACCCTCAATTTCAGAGTTAAGTCTGTGTACAGTTTAATCAAAGTTTTATATATGTATTTATAACAAAATGTGTTGGGATTCATGCCGAGGAAGGCCTTCCCAAGCTGACCACGAGGCGGAGGCGCCCTTCGAGGACTGACTCAGAATGGGATGGAAAGGCCTTTGGACTTCGCTGGAGGAAGAGAGCCCTGCTTATCATCATCTCTGCCCTCGTCTGAAGGGGGATCGTCTTAGGATATCAAACTTATTTCTCAAATCAAATGTGGAAACTTATCATCTTCCACTCAAGGGATTCTCCAATGCAAACAGCCCAATTCTCCTCCAGGGTCTGTTTACACCAATAGTTCTTCCTTGAGGTAACTGCTATTAAGACCATGCCACAGATGAAACGTCCTTCTTCCTCCCTTTTCGAATTCCTAACTGCCACCTCCAAACTCCAACTGTCAATTTCAAACTCCAACTCCTGACTGACTTTCAAAATGGCTCCTTTTTCCCTTGCCTCGTCCTGGCCAGCTAACGGTCAGAGGACATTTCACAGAATACCACGCCTGCAAACCTTCACTCCTGACAAGATTAGTAAAAAAAATAAAGAAATAGTTGAATATAAGATAGTAGAAGTAAAATAGTAGTAAGAATCGTTATATATAGATCTAGATATTGGCCCAGAGGCAGAACAGTGGGTTTTTGTTCATAAATAGTCTGGGAACAGTGAATTCTTCTCTTTCTGAACCCCAAGAGAGGAAGCGAACGGCTCTCTTTGTGACCCTCAAGAAAAGAAACAAGACACTACCCCACAAGGAGGTGGAGGAGCCACCATCTTGAATGCCAAGTTTGCTTGCAGTTCCCTGAGGGCACCATTTTGGTTAAAGAACTCCATTTTTTCTGAGAGGAATCCGAGGCTTCAAAACATCCGTGGAGCACATTTAAGCCTCATGTTAGTTAGAAGGGAATTCAGCAAAGCATACTGCCAAAATCTCTTCAAGCCTGTCAGCTAAGTTCATTAGCCGGGCAGAAGCAAGGTGGGTGGGGAGCCATCTTGTGAGGGATGGACGAGCCTCAGAAGAACAGCGGCAGCCATTTTGGCTTGGCTTTCAGAAGGCCCTGTGTATGGACAGGACCATCCTCCAAACCACACCAAAATGTAGAATGGGTCATGGGGGCTCAGGGTGCCAAGTTAGGTCTTGATCAGTCATAGGTGTGGGTAGCAATGGTCTTAAGATGTGAGTGAAGCTACTGCAAGTCCCATAATCCCTGGTCCATTGGCCCACAAACCCCACCCAGACAACAATGGATCTGAACAAAACTTGACACGCAGACTCAACACGGCCAACAGTGAATACTAAATAAGCAAATAAAAGATACGATAAAAGGAGCTTTGGATAAAAGGCAGAAATGGGAGTAGACACAGTTGGTGGTTTATCCAAAATTAGGGCATATGATATTTAGTGAAAACCAAATGCCATGGCAAACGATAGACTACCAAATCTGTGCTTGTTAGAGCAGACCAAAAATCAACATCAGTCCTCTTGGCTAGCTGAACTGACAAAATACAACCAGTGCTTTTCAACCTTTTTTGAGCCGCAGCACGTTTTTTACATTTACAAAATCCTGGGGCACACCACCAACCAAAATGACACAAAATGACACTCTAACACAGTAATACATGTAGCTAATATGTTTTTAAATGTATTTATACACTCAGTGTGAAACCTGGGCCTGTTTCGATGAACACAACATAGATATCCTGGCAGGGATGGCAGAAAGACACAAACTTCCCACACAGAACTCCCATAACCAAGAGAAAATGCTATAAGAGTTTGGTGGGCATTGACCTTGGGTTTTGGAGTTGTAGTTCACCTATATCCAGAGAGCATTGTGGACTGAAACAATGTTGGATCAGGAACAAACTTGGCATGAATACTCAATATGCCCAAATGTGAACCTAGATGGAGTTTGGGGAAAATAGACCTTGACATTAGGGAGTTACAGTTTCTGGGATTTATAGTTAACACACAATCAAAGAGCATCTTGAACTCTTGCAACAAAGGAATTGAACCAAACTTGGCATATTGAACTCTCATTACCAACAGAAAGTACTGAAAGGGTTTGCTTGGGAATTGACCTTGAGTTTGGAAGTTGTAGTTCACCTACACCCAGAGAGCACTGTGGGCAGGAGAGTGAAGAAAGGGTATTGGAGGTTCCAATTTCCCACGGCACACCTGATGATCGCTCATGGCACACTAGTGTGCCACGGCACACTGGTTGAGAAACACTGAGTTAAGTGAAGAGAGAAGAAGGAAGGGAGGAAAGAAGGAGATGAAGTGGCAGCAAGGAGACAGGCCGCCTTCAAGTGGCCGCTATTTTCAGAAGGAATTGTCCGCCAATGAGGAAGAGGAATTGCATTATTATCAATGTTTATTTATTCATGTATTTATGTATTTATTTATTTATTTACTTCATTTCTATTGTTTGATATTGTGTTACGGCCTAAGAGCGAATCAATAAAATTACTACTTAACACTGAGGAGTTTTTGTTGTTGTTACTCCTTGTGCAAGCTGGCCAAGACTTCACTCCTTTTCTACCATTTCAGCTTGATGCCCGATGCTCTTTACCAAACTACAGATCCCCAAACTATAGGTCCTTTTGAGTTGGGGGGGGGTCCCCCTCAAAGACCAAACTTGGCACACAGAGCCCCCATTTCCCACTCTACATCCTGCTGCAGTTGGGAGGAGGGCGGACCATGAAGGATGGGACTTGCAGTACTTCCAGTCACTTCCTGAGACTGCTGCAACCCACACCAATGACCAATCAAGAGCAAACTTGGCACACAGAGCCCCCATGGCCCACTCTACATCTGGGTGGGGTTTGTGGGCCAATGGACCATGAATGATGGGATTTACAGTACTTCCAGTCACTTCCTGAGACTGCTGCAACCCACACGAATGACCGATCAAGAGCAAACTTGGCACACAGAGCCCCCATGGCCCATTCTACATCTGGGTGGGGTTTGTGGGCCAATGGACCAGTCCATTGCAGTAGCTTCCAGTCACTTCCTGAGACTTCTGCAACCCACACCAATGACCGATCAATAGCAAACTTGGCACACAGAGCCCCCATGGCCCACTCTACATCTGGGTGGGGTTTGGGCCAGGATGGTCCTGTCCATACTTCAGTCACTTCTGAAACTGCTGCAACCCACACCAATGAACGATCTTCTGAGGCAAACTCCCTCACAAGATGCCCCCACCCACCTCTGCTTCTGGGTGGGAATTTATCTGACAGGCTTGAAGAGATTTGCAGTATGCTTTGCTGAATCACTTCCTGAACTAACATGAGGCTTAAATGACCGATCAAGGATGTTTTGGCCACAGAGCCCCCAGACCCATTCTACATTTTGGTTTGGTTTGGAAAATGGCCCTGTCCATACACAAAGCCTTTGGCATTCAAAATGGTGACTCCTGTTCTTCTGAGTCTTGTCCATCTCTCACAAGATGGCTCCCCACCCAGTTGCCTTCTGCCCAGCTCTTGGGGTTTGAAGAGATTTGAATGCACTGAATTCCCTGACTAACATATGAACAAAATGTGCCCACTGTTCTGCCTCTGGGCCAATATTGAGTTCTTTGATCAAGATCTATATATATAACGATTCTTACTACTATTTTACTTTTATTATCTTATATTCAACTATTTCTTTCTTTCTTTATTAATCTTGTCAGGAGTGAAGGTTTGCAGACTTGGTATTCTATGAAATGTCCTCTGACCGTTAGCTGGCCAGGACGAGGCGAGGAAAGAAGGAGCCATTTTGAAAGTCAGTGAGGAGTTGGAGTTTGGAATTGACAGTTGGAGTTTGGAGATGGCAGTTAGGAATTCGAAAAGGGAGGAAGAAGGACGTTTCGCCTGTGGCATATTCTTAATAGCAGTGACTTCAAGGAAGAACTACTGGTGTAAACAGACCCTGGAGGAGAATTGGGCTGTTTGCACTGGAGAAACTCTTGAGTGGAATAGGATAAGTTTCTCAGTAGGGAAGTTTTGACTGGAACCTGTCAATCAAGCCCTGAACGACTTCTGAAACTATAACGTCCAAGTATTGCTGCAACCATTCAGCTTCTGGGCCTGTTCTGAATCAATAAATAGACACCTTTCTTTGTTAATACCAGACCAAGGTCTCTGCATGCCTCATACAAGCTACACGCATAAGGTAGCCCGTGCAAGAAACCCCAAACAGAGCAACGGGGCCAATTATGCCAGCAACTTACGCCGCTGCGGTGCTTGAGATGCTCTAATAATGACGCCACTCGTAGATTCCCAACCATTTATTAATAATCGTATCTTTGTATTAACTTATTTACCATATCAGGAGCGAAGAACAGTTGTCATGTATTTTAAAAACCCACAAAGTTTGAAAACTTGGCATGATACCGAATTAATTCATTGCACATGCCTTCTTTCTCAAAGGGGATTTCTGCCTCTCTTCCTCTCTCTTCCTGTTTGCTACCATCCCCTCCAGATTTGAAGTGGTCGAAATGCGATCTCTTGGAGGCATGAGGTGACTTCACGCCTCCAAGAAGACACTACGAATCCCATACTTTGAAGCCTATACTTTCCTATCTTGTGAAATCTGCTTACAAAGCACCACAAAACCTCTCAGGCCGGGCTGTCTTATTTTCTTCGTTCTGCCCATGCGATCCTAGCCTGCATCCCTATTAAAAGAGTGTCTAAGGAAGTCATTATATTGTACAGTCCATTGAAAGGGATCTAGGACTCTTAGTGGAGCATGGCCATGAGCCAAGAGTGTGATGCTGCAGCGAGAGAAGCCAGTGCGATCCTACACTGCATACAAAGGAATAAAGCAGTGTTTCCCAACCAGTGTGCCGTGGCACACTAGTGTGCCGTGAGCGATCATCAGGTGTGCCGTGGGAAATGGGAACCTCCAATACCCCTTCTTCTCCCTCCTGCCGAACACTTTTCCTTCTCCACTCGGGCTCCCTTCTTCCCAGCCTTGCTCTGCTCGCTTTGCCTTGCTTTGCTCTGGGGAGAGTCTGCGCAGTAGCACCCGCATGGGTCATGCCTTCCTCCCTCCCCCTCCCCTCCTGAACACGCTCACGCTGCCCCCTCGGATCAAAATGGTGGCAGAAGCGGCAGTGTAGAAGAAAAAGTAAGTGTTCGCCAGGAGGGGGAAGAAAGGGCGCGAAGGGGGAGGAAGAGGTCTCTGTCCAAAGCTGGCATGGGCAAACTTGGACCTTCCAGGTGTTTTGGACTCCAACTCCCACCATTCCTAGCAGCCTCAGGCCCTTTTCCTTTCCCCACCTCTCAGCCACTTAAGCAGGAAAGGGCCCCAGGCTGTTAGGAATGGTGGGAGTTGGAGTCCAAAGCACCCAGAGGGCCGAAGTTCTCCCATGCCTGTTTGAGGGACCTTAAAGTTGTGAGCCTCCTTCCAACATTGTGATTTTGGATACAAAACAAACAACAACATAACATTGTTTGAGTCCACAGTGCTCTCTGGGTGTAGGTGAACTACAACTTCCAAACTCAAGGTCAATTCCCAAGCAAACCCTTTCAGTACTTTCTGTTCGTAATGAGAGTTCAATGTGCCAAGTTTGGTTCAATTCCATTGTTGCAAGAGTTCAGGATGCTCTTTGATTGTGTGTTAACTATAAATCGCAGAAACTGTAACTCCCAAATGTCAAGGTCTGTTTCCCCTGAACTCCATCTGTGTTCACATTTGGGCATATTGAGTATTCATGCCAAGTTTGGTCCTGATCCAACATTGTTTGAGTCCACAGTGCTCTCTGGATATAGGTGAACTACAACTCCAAAACCCAAGGTCAATGCCCACCAAACTCTTATAGCATTTTCTCTTGGTTATGGGAGTTCTGTGTGGGAAGTTTGTGTCTTTCTGCCATCCCTGCCAGGATATCTATGTTGTGTTCATCGAAACAGGCCCAGGTTTCACACTGAGTGTATAAATACATTTAAAAACATATTAGCTACATGTATTACTGTGTTAGAGTGTCATTTTGTGTCATTTTGGTTGGTGGTGTGCCCCAGGATTTTGTAAATGTAAAAAACGTGCCGCGGCTCAAAAAAGGTTGAAAAACACTGACTTAACTCTCTTCTTTCCTTCCTTCATTCTTTCTTTCTTTCTTTTTCACGTCCTTCCTCTCTGCTTCTGTCTTCCGTTCTTTCTTTCTGATCACAACAGACATGGTGGTTCATTCTGAGATGGAACACACCAAGGCCCCTGCGTTCAAGTTGATCTGACCTGCAGCAGGGAGTTCCACGGTTCCTGGATGTTTATATTGGGCCAAGCATCGCTGGGAGTGTGGCTACGGCAGCAGTTCAACCAAAAGACCTTCCTTCCCCAACCCTAACATTGTAACAAACCCCCCAATAAAGAAACCAGGCATGGTTTAGAACCCAAAAATAGGGAATCGAAAATCTAATGGGGGGGGGGGGCGATTTTTTTTAATTAGTAATAGAAAGACTTACCCAAAAAATTCCAAAAAAAATTCTAAAATGTAACGTAATTACTAAC
>JARBWK010000552.1:0-28846 GCA_030556195.1 Anolis apletophallus | reverse complement strand
CATCTACCAAGGCGACCAAGGCTGTCTCAGTCCCATGTCCCGGCCTAAAGCCAGGCTGTGCCGGATCTAGATAATCAGTATCTACCAGAAACCCCTGGAGTTGCGAAGCCACCAAACGTTCCATGACTTTGCCCAAATAGGGGAGACTGGAAACTGGCCGATAGTTCACTAATTGAGTGGGGTCCAGTGATGGTTTTTTCAACAGCGGTTTTATCACAGCTTGCTTTAAGCTGGCTGGAATTTTTATTGGAAGTCTGCCTGGCAAAAGGAAGTCTTTCGAGTCCATTGATCATCAGGTGTTCAACCTGGGACTAGCTAAGGAAACCTTAGGGCAGGCATGGGTAAATTTGGGCCCTCCAGGTGTTTTGGACTTCAACTCCCGCCGTTCCTAACAGTCTCAGGCCCCTTCCTCCCCCCCCCCACCCCCCCCCAGCCGCTTAAGTCTTGCTTATGGGCCCAGCACTCGGCTTAACATTGCTTATGGGCCCAGCACACTAATATCTATCTATCTATGTATATAATAAAAGTCAGTGTTTGCGGGCGGTGGTGCGACGGTGCGACGGCAGGAATATGTGCCAGCGTTTCGATTGGCTGCAACTGTGGGATTATTTGCATAATTGGCCAGCCTCAGAACTCCAACATTCTAAGGCCCCAGACAGAGGGGATTGGCTGCCACTGAAATGATATTTGCATAAAGGACTCCGATTGGCCAACCACATTCCAACATTCTAAAGTGACTCAGAGAGGAAAGGAAAGGCTTCAGGCAGTCAGCCACTGCAGCCCACAGCAATGACGGATCAGGACCAAACTTGGCAAACAGGGGACCAATGGCCCACTTCACAACCTGGTGCGGTTTAGGGCAGGAGGGGCCACGAATGATGGGATTTGCAGTACCTTCACATCATTCACTTCCCAAACAACACTGTAGCCCCGATAAATCACAGACCAGGCCCAAAATTGACAGTAAGGCTTCCTCAACTTGATTTTCCTGACTAGGCCCCCAACAATGACAGATCAAGACCAAACTTGGCACACAGATTCCCCAAGATGCACTCTACATCCTGGTGCAGTTTGAGGGAGGATGGACCATGGATGATGGGACTTGCAGTACTTTAATTCACTTCCTTAGAGCACTGTGGCCCACACCAATGACGAATCAGGACCAAACTTGGCACACAAAGGCCCAATGACCCACTCTACATCCTGCTGCAGTTTGAAGGAGGATGGACCATGGATGATGGGACTTGCAGTACTTTAATTCACTTCCTTAGAGCACTGTGGCCCACACCAATGACAAATCAGGACCAAACTTGGCACACAAAGGCCCAATGACCCACTCTACATCCTGCTGCAGTTTGAAGGAGGATGGACCATGGATGATGGGACTTGCAGTACTTTAATTCACTTCCTTAGAGCACTGTGGCCCATACCAATGACAAATCAGGACCAAACTTGGCACACAGAGGCTCGATTACCCATTTTACAACCTGGTGTGGTTTATGGCAGGATGGCCCACATATGATGGGATTTCCAGTACCTTCACCCGATTCACAGAACATTGCAGCCCCTACAAATCACAGACCAGGCCCAAACTTGGCACACAGAGCCACCATGACCCACTCTACGTCCTGCTGCAGTTTGAAGGAGGATGGACCATGGATGATGGGACTTGCAGTACCTTCACACACTTCCTGAAAACAACGCGACCCTCATCCAATGACCAATACAGACCAAAATTGGCACACAGAGCCCCCTTGACCCACTCTACACCCTGGTGCTGTTTCAAGGAGGATGGACCACAGATGATGGGACTTGAAGTACCTTCACTCAGCTTCCGAGACCGCTGCGACCCTCATCCAATGAATGATCAAGACCAAACGCGACACACCGAGCCCCCTTGACCCACTCTATCTTCTACTGCAGTTCGGAGGAGGGTGGACCGTGGATGATGGGACTTGAAGTACCAAAGACCAACCTTGCCACTTTCTCAAATAACACAGGCACCGCCCGTTCCCCAAGCTAGTGTGTGTGTGTGTGTATATATATACATACACACACACACATATTAGAAAACCAAAAATAAATACTGGAAATAGGCATGTGGGTGTGGCTCAGGTGAGTCCATAGCACACACGCACACTTGAGGAAACACTCATGTCAAAGAGGCCAGGCACAGAAGTTAATGATTGAATGAATGCCTTCACAGTAGGTTGGCCATCAAGTCATTTCCAAGCTTATGGCAAATGTATTGCAAGAATTTCCCGGCAAGACGTGTTCGCCAACGAGGGTTAATAGACTCCAACCAAGGACTCTAAACTCCCATAGATTTCAATGACCGGTCTCCAAGCATGCCCAACCCCTCGAGATCCAACACAAATGCCTCTGTTTGCAGTATCGGAGGAAAGGCAGGTGAAACTTAAGAAACAACCACAGTTCCTTGTTCGAAGGAAAGGTCATAGTTAACCTATTGTTATTCCTCATAACAGCAATGCCCCAGAACCGGGATTGTTGCTATATTAGTACTATCATAAGAACATAAGAACATAAGAAGAGCCATGCTGAATCGGACCTCAGCCCATCTAGTCCAGCGTTCTGTGTCACACAGTGGCCCACCAGTGTACACGGGGATCTCGAGCAGAAGGGAGGGCAGAACCCTCACCTGCTCCCGACCCCCCACAACCAGTACCCGGGGAAAATCCTGCCTACCTCAACCAACTCCGAGGTGGCACTTGAATGTCCTTTTCAGTAACTACGGATTCCCTTGGTGTCCATGAATCTGTCCAATCCTGCCTTGAAGCTGTCCAGGCTGACCGCTGTCACAACCTCCTCTGGAAGTGAGTTCCATAACCCAATGACCCTTTCTCTGGGTGAAGAAATATTTCCCTTTATTAGTCCTAACTTTCCTACCTTGGAGCTTCAGGGAGTGCCCCTAGTCCTAGTGTTTTGTGACAAAGAAAACAGTTTTTTCTTTATTCACCTTTTTCTATCCCATGCATGATTTTATACACTTCGATCAAGTCGCCCTTAAACGCCGTCTTTTCAAGGCTGAAAAGACCAAGGCGTTGCAACCTGGTTTCATAAGGGAGCCGCTCCATCCCTTGGATCATTCTTGTTGCCCTTTTCTGTACCTTTTCCAGTTCCAGTATATCCTTCTTAAGGTGCGGAGACCAGAATTGTACACAGTACTCCAGATGTGGCCTCACCATAGATTTGTAGAGAGGCAATACAACATTTGCCGACCTATTTTCGATTTCCTGATCATGCCAAGCATAGAATTTGCTTTTTTCGCTGCTGCGCACTGGGTTGACATCTTCATTGAGCTGTCCACCAAAACCCCAAGAGCCCTTTCCTGGTTTGTCTCAGAAAGCTATGACCCCATCAATTTGTAGGTGTAGTTGGGGTTCTTTGCCCCGATGTGCATGACTTTACACTTGTTTAGGTTAAAATGCATTTGCCACTTTGTTGCCCATTCACTCAATTTCGAGAGATCTTTCTGGAGCTCTTTACAGTCAGTTTCATTTTTAACTACCCTGAACAATTTAGTGTCGTCTGCAAACTTTGCTACCTCAGAATTCACTCCTACGTCCAGGTCATTAATGAATAAATTAAAAGTAACGGACCCAAAACTGAACCTTGGGGTACGCCACTTCTCACCTCTTTCCACCCAGAGAAGTGTCCGTTTGTTACCACCCTTTGTTTCCTACAGTTTAGCCAGGTTCCGATCCAGGACAAGACCTGTCCCCTGAGTCCATGGCTGGAGAGCTTGTTTAGAGCCTTTGGTGAGGGACTTGGTCAAAAGCCTTTGAAAGTCAAGGTAAACAATATCGACTGGGTCCCCTTTATCTATGTGTTTATTTACACCCTCAAAGAATTCTAACAAGTTAGTAAGACATGATTTGCCGTTGCAGAAACCATGTTGATTTTCTTTCAGCAATGCCTGTTCTTCTATGTGCCTAGTCATATTTTCTTTAATAATGGTTTCCATCACTTTGCCTGGAAGTGAGGTTAGACTAACTATCAACACATGGTAAGATACAGGTCTGTTTTCCAATGTGTTTACAAGTCAAACGGCAGATTTCGAAGAAGAAGACGGCATATATACTGTATACGCTATCGTACTGCTGTTCAATTTAAGCCGCCTGAGGGCTCGCACTAAGACTCTAAACTATCTAGTCCGTGAGCTGCTTTTTGCCGACGATGCTGCCCTTGTCGCCCATTCAGAAGCAGCCCTGCAGCGCCTCACGTCCTGCTTTGGTAACAGCTGCAGAGCTGTTTGGGCTGGAAGTCAGCCTGAAGGAAACGGAAGTCCTCTACCAGCCCGCACCACAGGAAGAACACCACCACCCCCATGTCAGCATAGGCACGTCTGTGCTTCAGTCCGTTCAGCAGTTCACCTCCCTGAGAAGCATCATCCCTTCAGACGCCAAGATTGATAAAGAGATAGATCACAGATCAGCAAAGGCATAGAGTGCGTTCGGAAGGCTTCACAAAAGAGTCTGGAGTAACAAGCACCTGAGGCAAAGCACCAAAATCAGTGTGTACAGAGCTATCATACTGTCTGTTCTCCTTTATGGGTCTGAAACATGGGTCACCTATCGCCATCACCTACGACTCCTCGAACGCTTTTATCAGCACTATCTTCGCACAATCCTAAATATACACTGGACGGACTATGTGATGAATGTTGCTGTCCTTGAGCAAGCAGGGATCACCAGCATTGAGGCCATGCTATTGAGAACATAGCTGCGCTGGGCAGGGCACGTCTCTAGGATGGAGGACCACCGCCTCCCAAAGATACTACTCTAGGGTGAACTCGCCACCGGTCTTGTGCCCCAAAAATGAGATACAAGGACTCCCTGAAACAATATCTCAGTCTCGGCCAGACTGATCACCAACAATGCTCCACCCTGGCCTCACATTGGGAGGCATGGGGACACACTACCCACAATGCTGCGGCCTCTTTCGAGAAGACACGCCGAACGGGTCTCGAAAAGAAACGACAACGCAGAAAGAACCGCAACTTGGAAACAACATCACCCAAGGAGACTTTCTGCTGTGCTTTCTGCAACCGGACTTGCCTATCTCAGATTGGCCTTTTTAGTCATCAACACGCTTGCAGATATTATGATTGTATCGTGATCATTATATGAAGCAGATTGTGAAAACAGAAGAGCGACGTGCTTGCTCCATCCATGTTTAGCATTGACACAAATGACCCGCCTCTGCCAGAAGCGACAAAGAGTTTCATCTACGCTGACGATCACGCCATCACCACCCAAGCAGGGAGCTTTGAAATGGGTGAACAGAAGCTCTCCGAAGCTTTAGGTGCTCTTTCTGCCTATTACAGGGAATATTTATTTATTATTATTTATTTACATTATTTATATTCCGCCCTTCTCAACCCGCAGGGGACTCAGGGCGGATTACAATCTAGGAAGCGGTTACGCGAAACGGCCATCTTGGCGTCGTCAGCTTACCTCCAGCCGTTGGCGTCTGCCCACCATAGCAGCCACCAGCCCTGCCACCTACCAAGGTTCCCCTATTGACTCAGTCGCAGGTCCATGGTCTAAGGGTTACTCAGTGCCAAGTGGAATACTCCTTCACCCAACCATGTATATGGGCTTGTGATTCATGCTCATACTGTGTATTAATCACATGATTGATTATTTGCATTACATTGTACTGTTTGTAATATTGTTCTGCTATTGAGCATATACTGCCATACAATATAGTGGTTTTTACCTATACATGCTATGTCTTGGTATTCCTTTGACACTGCCCCTTGAAACATTGTGGTTTAGCAGTGTGTATAGAAGTTGCAATAGTGATTACTTTGTCATGTATTGAAACGAATGCTGGCACCTCATCAAACAACAACCCACCCACCCACCTACCCAAGAGTCTCATAGTTCAAGTGGTATCAACATGCATTCATTCCACAGGTTTGCCACACCTAGGGTTGCCATTTTTTGATATAAGAAATAAGGGACATTTACAGGATTTTCCACAAAAATAAGGGACACCATTAAAAACTTGAAACTCAAATATTAGGTAGAAATAGTTTTATTAACAGATTAAGATAATGATTGAAACTCACAAAAGAAACTGACTTACACCCTCTTAACAGGACATGGGATGTTTCTGCACGCTTTGTCATGCAGAAAAAACATCATTAGAACTACCTAATTTTCTCCATCTGCATTTAGTCCTTGACTTTGCTGACTTTTTACTGTAAATTCAGGCCATACACAATGTCCCATGAGCTGAGGCCTAGTTAGGAACAGCAAGTTAATGAAGCCTTACTGTCAATTCAGAGCATAAACAGCTTCCCATGAACTGAGGCCTAGTCGGGAGAATCAAGTTAATGAAGCCTTACTGTCAATTCAGAGCGTAAACAGCTTCCCAGTAAGTGAGGCCTAGTTAGGGAAATCAAGTTAATGAAGCCTTACTGTCAATTCAGAGCGTAAACAGCTTCCCAGTAAGTGAGGCCTAGTTAGGGAAATCAAGTTAATGAAGCCTTACTGTCAATTCAGAGCGTAAACAGCTTCCCAGTAAGTGAGGCCTAGTTAGGGAAATCAAGTTAATGAAGTCTTACTGTCAATTCAGAGCGTAAACAGCTTCCCAGTAAGTGAGGCCTAGTTAGGGAAATCAAGTTAATGAAGCCTTACTGTCAATTCAGAGCATACACAAAGTCCCATGAGCTGAGGCCTAGTTAGGGGAAATCAAGTTAATGAAGCCTTACTGTCAATTCAGAGCGTAAACAGCTTCCCAGTAAGTGAGGCCTAGTTAGGGAAATCAAGTTAATGAAGCCTTACTGTCAATTCAGAGCATAAACAGCTTCCCAGTCCTCTAAACTGCAGTTGGATGGAGGCCTAGTTAGGAAATCAAGTTAATGAAGCCTTACTGTCAATTCAGAGCGTAAACAGCTTCCCAGTAAGTGAGGCCTAGTTAGGGAAATCAAGTTAATGAAGCCTTACTGTCAATTCAGAGCGTAAACAGCTTCCCAGTAAGTGAGGCCTAGTTAGGGAAATCAAGTTAATGAAGTCTTACTGTCAATTCAGAGCGTAAACAGCTTCCCAGTAAGTGAGGCCTAGTTAGGGAAATCAAGTTAATGAAGTCTTACTGTCAATTCAGAGCGTAAACAGCTTCCCAGTAAGTGAGGCCTAGTTAGGGAAATCAAGTTAATGAAGTCTTACTGTCAATTCAGAGCGTAAACAGCTTCCCAGTAAGTGAGGCCTAGTTAGGGAAATCAAGTTAATGAAGTCTTACTGTCAATTCAGAGCGTAAACAGCTTCCCAGTAAGTGAGGCCTAGTTAGGGAAATCAAGTTAATGAAGTCTTACTGTCAATTCAGAGCGTAAACAGCTTCCCAGTAAGTGAGGCCTAGTTAGGGAAATCAAGTTAATGAAGCCTTACTGTCAATTCAGAGCATAAACAGCTTCCCAGTAAGTGAGGCCTAGTTAGGGAAATCAAGTTAATGAAGCCTTACTGTCAATTCAGAGCGTAAACAGCTTCCCAGTAAGTGAGGCCTAGTTAGGGAAATCAAGTTAATGAAGCCTTACTGTCAATTCAGAGCGTAAACAGCTTCCCAGTAAGTGAGGGCTAGTTAGGAAATCAAGTTAATGAAGCCTTACTGTCAATTCAGAGCGTAAACAGCTTCCCAGTAAGTGAGGCCTAGTTAGGGAAATCAAGTTAATGAAGTCTTACTGTCAATTCAGAGCGTAAACAGCTTCCCAGTAAGTGAGGCCTAGTTAGGGAAATCAAGTTAATGAAGTCTTACTGTCAATTCAGAGCGTAAACAGCTTCCCAGTAAGTGAGGCCTAGTTAGGGAAATCAAGTTAATGAAGTCTTACTGTCAATTCAGAGCGTAAACAGCTTCCCAGTAAGTGAGGCCTAGTTAGGGAAATCAAGTTAATGAAGTCTTACTGTCAATTCAGAGCGTAAACAGCTTCCCAGTAAGTGAGGCCTAGTTAGGGAAATCAAGTTAATGAAGCCTTACTGTCAATTCAGAGCGTAAACAGCTTCCCAGTGAGTGAGGCCTAGTTAGGGAAATCAGTAAGTTAATGAAGAAGCCTTACTGTCAATTCAGAGCGTAAACAGCTTCCCAGTAAGTGAGGCCTAGTTAGGAAATCAAGTTAATGAAGTCTTACTGTCAATTCAGAGCGTAAACAGCTTCCCAGTAAGTGAGGCCTAGTTAGGGAAATCAAGTTAATGAAGTCTTACTGTCAATTCAGAGCGTAAACAGCTTCCCAGTAAGTGAGGCCTAGTTAGGGAAATCAAGTTAATGAAGTCTTACTGTCAATTCAGAGCGTAAACAGCTTCCCAGTAAGTGAGGCCTAGTTAGGGAAATCAAGTTAATGAAGTCTTACTGTCAATTCAGAGCGTAAACAGCTTCCCAGTAAGTGAGGCCTAGTTAGGGAAATCAAGTTAATGAAGCCTTACTGTCAATTCAGACCATAAACAATGTCCCATGAGCTGAGGCCTAGTTAGGAAATCAAGTTAATGAAGCCTTACTGTCAATTCAGAGCGTAAACAGCTTTCCAGTAAGTGGGGCCTAGTTAGGGAAATCAAGTTAATGAAGTCTTACTGTCAATTCAGAGCGTAAACAGCTTCCCAGTAAGTGAGGCCTAGTTAGGGAAATCAAGTTAATGAAGCCTTACTGTCAATTCAGAGCGTAAACAGCTTCCCAGTAAGTGAGGCCTAGTTAGGAAAATCAAGTTAATGAAGCCTTACTGTCAATTCAGAGCGTAAACAGCTTCCCAGTAAGTGAGGCCTAGTTAGGGAAATCAAGTTAATGAAGCCTTACTGTCAATTCAGAGCGTAAACAGCTTCCCAGTAAGTGAGGCCTAGTTAGGGAAATCAAGTTAATGAAGTCTTACTGTCAATTCAGAGCGTAAACAGCTTCCCAGTAAGTGAGGCCTAGTTAGGGAAATCAAGTTAATGAAGTCTTACTGTCAATTCAGAGCGTAAACAGCTTCCCAGTAAGTGAGGCCTAGTTAGGGGAAATCAAGTTAATGAAGTCTTACTGTCAATTCAGAGCGTAAACAGCTTCCCAGTAAGTGAGGCCTAGTTAGGGAAATCAAGTTAATGAAGTCTTACTGTCAATTCAGAGCGTAAACAGCTTCCCAGTAAGTGAGGCCTAGTTAGGGAAATCAAGTTAATGAAGCCTTACTGTCAATTCAGAGCGTAAACAGCTTCCCAGTAAGTGAGGCCTAGTTAGGGAAATCAAGTTAATGAAGTCTTACTGTCAATTCAGAGCGTAAACAGCTTCCCAGTAAGTGAGGCCTAGTTAGGGAAATCAAGTTAATGAAGTCTTACTGTCAATTCAGAGCGTAAACAGCTTCCCAGTAAGTGAGGCCTAGTTAGGGAAATCAAGTTAATGAAGTCTTACTGTCAATTTAGAGCGTAAACAGCTTCCCAGTAAGTGAGGGCTAGGCCCTTGTTCAGAATGTAGAGGCTGGGTGAGTCTTTGGCTGCCCCGGAGGATGCTGGTAAATGTAGTTTTATTTTTACTCGTTGTTTTGGGGCCTTTTAGGTTTTGGGGGAGTTTCTTTGCTGCAAACGTACCTTGCTTGAGGCCTATTTCTGTTGGCAAGTATTGTGTTTCTGCGTTGTATGGTTTCTTTGTTTGAGGTATACATCACATGACGTGAACCCATTTATATAATAGATAAGACAGTACATCTTCATGATTATTATGTCAATAGTTAATGGTATAGTATAGTATGGGATACACAGCATTGTATAGTATTGGGATGCACAGCTAGGCCTATTTTAAGAGTCACTCTCAAGCAAGCAGAAACTATCTTTATCCAACATGATCCAACATTCCCTTGGGTCCCGGTTCATTAGTCTACTGTACTTTGAAAAAGGCCTGTATTGCCTCTTCCTTCCAACGGGACGAGGCTGCCCTGCGAGTTGGAATCCCGGGCAGGCGTTGCCGTGGAAACCACAGCGCACCTTCCTCTGGTCAACCCCGCCCAGTCCTGTCCTGCTAGTCAAAAATAAGGGACAGGGCCTGAAAATAAGGGACACAAATTTTAGGGCCAAAATAAGGGACGTCCCTTAGAATAAGTGACATATGGGAACCCTAGCCACACCACCAGTATCGAAGAAGAAAAAGGCATATACATACGCTATCATACTGATGGCAGCTTGTTCAACTTACGCCGCCCGAGAGCTCGCACTAAGACTCTAAACTTTCTAGTCCGTGAGCTGCTTTTGGCTGACGATGCTGCCCTTGTCGCCCATTCAGAAGCAGCCCTGCAGTGCCTCACGTCCTGCTTTGCAACAGCTGCAGAGCTGTTTGGGCTGGAAGTCAGCCTGAAGGAAACGGAAGTCCTCTACCAGCCCGCACCACAGGAAGAACACCACCATCCCCACGTCAGCATAGGCACAACTGTGCTTAAATCCGTTCAGCTTATATATAAAAGACAGCATATATATATATATATATATACACACACACACACAAACACACACACCATCGTACTGATGGTAGCTTGTTCAACTTAAGCCGTCTAAGGGCTCGCACTTAGACTCTAAACTATCTAGTCCGTGAGCTGCTTTTTGCTGACGATGCTGCCCTTGCCGCCCATTCAGAAGCAGCCCTGCAGCGCCTCACATCCTGCTTTGCAACAGCTGCAGAGCTGTTTGGGCTGGAAGTCAGCCTGAAGGAAACGGAAGTCCTCTACCAGCCCGCACCACAGGAAGAACACCATCATCCCCACGTCAGCATAGGCACAACTGTGCTTAAATCCGTTCAGCTTATATATAAAAGACAGCATATATATATACACACACACACACACACACACACACACACATCGTACTGATGGTAGCTTGTTCAACTTAAGCCGTCTAAGGGCTCGCACCAAGACTCTAAACTATCTAGTCCGTGAGCTGCTTTTTGCTGACGATGCTGCCCTTGTCGCCCTTTCAGAAGCAGCCCTACAGCGCCTCACATCCTGCTTTGCAGCAGCTGCAGAGCCGTTTGGGCTGGAAGTCAGCCTGGAGAAAACGGAAGTCCTCTACCAGCCCGCACCACAGGAAGAACACCCTCATCCCCAGCGCCTCACATCCTGCTTTGCAGCAGTTCCACATGCAAATGTCAAATGTGGAAGATGGGATCCTTCATGTTACTTGATGTTCATCTACACCTGTGGTTCTCAACGTTCCCAATGCCGCGACCCCTTAAGACAGTTCCTCCTGTTATGGTGACCCCCAACCTTAACCTTATTTCCGTTGCTACTTCATAACTGTCATTTTGCTACTGTTAATGAACCATAACATAACAGCAGGATGTATTTTCATTCACTGGTCCACAATTGGCACAAATACCCGAAACGCCCACATTTGAATACTGGTGGGGTTGGGGATTGATTTTGTTATTTGGGAGTTGTAGTTGCTGGGATTTATAGTTCACCTACAATCAAAGACCATTCTGAACTCCACCAACTATGGAATTGAACTAATCTTGTCACACAGAACTCCCATGACTAACAGAAAATACTGGAAGGGTTTGGTGGGCATGGACCTTGAGTTTGGGAGTTGTAGTTCACCTACATCCAGAGAGCACTGTAGACTCAAACAATGATGGATAGGGACCAAACTTGCTGGGATTTATAGTTCACCTACAATCAAAGAGAGTTTTGAACTTCACCAACGAAGGAATTGGACCAAAGTCCAAGAGAAAGTACTGAAAAGGTTTGGTGCGCATTGGCCATGAGTGTTGGAGTTGTAGTTCTCCTAGATAACGGAAAGTACTGTGGACTGAAACAGTGATAGATCAGGACCAAACTTGTCACCAATCCTCAGTATGCCCTAATGCGGATGCTAGTGGAATTTGGGGAAAATAGACCTTGACATTTGGGAGTTGTAGTTGCTGGGATTTATAGTTCGCCTACAACCAAAGAGCACTCTGAACCTAGCCCATAATGGATCTGCACCAAACTTGACACACTCCATACATTGAATACTGATGGGGTCGGGAGGGGGGTTTGTTTTTAAATTCTGGGAGTTGTAGTTCACCAACACCAGGGGTCCTGACCTCCAGGTTGAGAAACACTGGTCTACACTGTAGAATTAATGCAGTTTGACACCACTCTGGATTGCCGTGCCTCAATCCGACAACATCTCGGCAGTTGTCGTTTTGCAAGCCGCTCGCCTTCTCCGCCAAAGAGGGCTGTTGCCAAACTACAACTCCCAGCATTCTATAACATGGAGCCACGACTCTTAAAGGTGATTGCCGAGCGGCTAAACGACTTCTTTGCCTCCGTTTTCACACAGGAGGACAGACAACATATGCCTGCAGCTGAGTCAGTTTTTTCAGGGAGGGAATTAAATGAATTAAACCAGATAGAGATAAACAAGGAAGATGTTCTCACATGCCTTACTAAACTAAATGTCAACAAATCACCAGGGCCAGACGGCATCCACCCCAGAGTTCTTAAGGAACTCAAGTGTGAAATTGCTGAACTTCTAGCTAAGATATATAACCTTTCTCTAAGATCAGGCACTGTACCCGAGGACTGGAGGGAGGCAAATGTAACTCCGATCTTCAAGAAAGGATCCAGGGGTGATCCAGGAAATTATAGGCCAGTTAGTCTAACCTCAGTTCCAGGCAAAGTGATGGAAACCATTATTAAAGAAAAATTACTAGGCACATAGAAGAACAGGCATTGCTGAAAGAAAATCAACATGGTTTCTGCAAAGGCAAATCATGTCTTACTAACTTGTTAGAATTCTTTGAGGGTGTAAATAAACACATAGATAAAGGGGACCCAGTCGATATTGTTTACCTTGACTTTCAAAAGGCTTTTGACAAAGTCCCTCACCAAAGGCTCCTAAACAAGCTCTCCAGCCATGGACTCAGGGGACAGGTCTTGTCCTGGATTGGAACCTGGCTAAACTGTAGGAAACAAAGGGTGGTAATAAACGGACACTTCTCTGGGTGGAAAGAGGTGAGAAGTGGCGTACCCCAAGTTCAGTTTTGGGTCCGTTACTTTTTAATTTATTCCTTAATGATCTGGATGTAGGAGTGAATTCTGAGGTAGCAAAGTTTGCAGACGACACTAAACTGTTCAGGGTAGTTAAAAATGAAACTGATTGCAAAGAGCTCCAGAAAGATCTCTCGAAATTGAGTGAATGGGCAACAAAGTGGCAAATGCATTTAACCTAAACAAGTGCAAAGTCATGCACATCGGGGCAAGAACCCCAACCACACCTACCAATTGATGGGGTCAAAGCTTTCCGAGACAAACCAGGAAAGGGATCTCGGGGTCTTGGTGGACAGCTCAATGAAGATGTCAACCCAGTGCGCAGCAGCAGCGAAAAAGCAAATTCTATGCTTGGCATGATCAGGAAGGGAATCGAAATAGGTCGTCAAATGTTGTATTGCCTCTCTACAAATCTATGGTGAGGCCACATTTGGAGTACTGTGTACAATTCTGGTCACCGCACCTCAAGAAGGATATAACGGAACTGGAAAAGGTACAAAGAAGGGCAACAAGAATGATCCAAGGGATGGAGCGGCTCCCTTATGAAACCAGGTTGCAACGCCTTGGTCTTTTCAGCCTTGAAAGACGGCGTTTAAGAGGTGACTTGATCGAAGTGTATAAAATCATGCATGGGATAGAAAAGGGGAATAGAGAAAAAATATTTTCTCTGTCACCCAACACTAGGACTAGGGGGCACTCCCTGAAGCTCCAAGGTAGGAAAGTTAGGACTAATAAAGGGAAATATTTCTTCACCCAGAGAAAGGGTCATTGGGTTATGGAACTCACTTCCAGAGGAGGTTGTGACAGCGGTCAGCCTGGACAGCTTCAAGGCAGGATTGGACAGATTCATGGATACCAAGTGTATCGGTAGTTACTGAAAAGGACATCCAAGTGCCACCTCTGTGTTGATGGAGGCAGGCAGGATTTCCCCGGGTACTGGTTGTGGGGGGTCGGGAGCAGGTCAGGGTTTTGCCCTCCCTTCTGCTCGAGATCCCCGCGTACAACTAGTGGGCCACTGTGTGACACAGAATGCTGGACTAGATGGGCTGAGGTCCGATTCAGCATGGCTCTTCTTATGTTCTTATGTTCTTATTCATTCTACAGTGCGGATGCATCCCTGGACATTATGTATTTATGGCACATGATAGCATCCATTAGTCAGCGTTTTGGAGATGGCAGCCCTAAAAATAGAGCAATATTCGATACCGTCACTCATTTCTCTTTCGAGACAGACATCTCGACAAGAGACTGCCAAAAGCCAGCTTCGTCTGAATCCTTTCTGTACTGCTGCAGCAAATATATGTGTGTGTGTGTGGTGTTTGTTTGTGCGATTGACATAAAACAAACAAACACACATATATACACATATACACACACATATATATATACACACACAAAACACATACACAGACTGGGCCACAGCAATGCATGTCAGGGGACAGCTTGTGTGTGTGTGTATGATGTTCGTTTGTGCGATTGACATAACACAAACAAACACACACATATATGCATACACACACACATATACACACAGACACACACACAGACTGGGCCACCGCAGCACGTGGCAGGGGACAGCTTGTGTGTGTGATGTCTGTTTGTGTGCGATTGACATAACACAAACAAACACACATATATATGCATACACACACATATACACACAGACACACACACAGGCTGGGCCACAGCAGCACGTGGCAGGGGACAGCTTGTGTGTGTGTGTGTGTGTTTGATGTTCGTTTGTGCGATTGACATAACACAAACAAACACACATATATATACACACACACATATACACACACACACACACACAGGCTGGGCCACAGCAGCGTGTGGCAGGGGACAGCTAGTGTGTGTGTGTGTGTTTGATGTTCGTTTGTGCGATTGACATAACACAAACAAACACACATATATATGCATACACACACATATACACACAGACACACACACAGACTGGGCCACCGCAGCACATGGCAGGGGACAGCTTGTGTGTGTGTGATGTTCGTTTGTGCGATTGACATAACACAAACAAACACACATATATATGCATACACACACATATACACACAGACACACACACAGGCTGGGCCACAGCAGCACGTGGCAGGGGACAGCTTGTGTGTGTGTGTGTGTTTGATGTTCGTTTGTGCGATTGACATAACACAAACAAACACACATATATATGCATACACACACATATACACACAGACACACACACAGACTGGGCCACCGCAGCACATGGCAGGGGACAGCTTGTGTGTGTGTGTTCGTTTGTGCGATTGACATAACACAAACAAACACACATATATATGCATACACACACATATACACACAGACACACACACAGGCTGGGCCACAGCAGCACGTGGCAGGGGACAGCTTGTGTGTGTGTGTGTGTTTGATGTTCGTTTGTGCGATAGACATAACACAATCAAACACACATATATATACACACACATATACACACACACACACACACAGGCTGGGCCACAGCAGCGTGTGGCAGGGGGACAGCTTGTGTGGGTGATGTCTGTTTGTGCGATTGACATAACACAAACAAACACACATATATATGCATTTGTGCGATTGACATAACACAAACAAACACACATATATATGCATACACACACACATATACACACAGACACACACACAGGCTGGGCCACAGCAGCACGTGGCAGGGGACAGCTTGTGTGTGTGTGATGTTCGTTTGTGCGATTGACGTAACACAAACAAACACACATATATACACATACACACACACATACACACACACACACACACACAGACTGGGCCACCGCAGCACGTGGCAGGGGACAGCGTGTGTGTGTGTGATGTTCGTTTGTGCGATTGACATAACACAAACAAACACACATATATATGCATACACACACATATACACACAGACACACACACAGGCTGGGCCACAGCAGCACGTGGCAGGGGGACAGCTTGTGTGTGTGTGATGTTTGATGTCTCTTGTGCGATTGACATAACACAAACAAACACACATATATATGCATACACACACACATATACACAGACACACACAGGCTGGGCCACAGCAGCGTGTGACAGGCGACAGCTAGTGTGTGTGTGTGTGTTTGATGTCGTTTGTGCGATTGACATAACACAAACAAACACATATATACACATACACACACACATATACACACAGACACACACACAGGCTGGGCCACAGCAGCACGTGGCAGGGGACCGCTTGTGTGTGTGTGTGATGTCTGCTTGTGCGATTGACATAACACAAACAAACACACATATATATGCATACACACACACATATACACACAGACACACACACAGGCTGGGCCACAGCAGCGTGTGACAGGCGACAGCTAGTGTGTGTGTGTGTGTTTGATGTTCGTTTGTGCGATTGACATAACACAAACAAACACACATATATACACATACACACACACATATACACACAGACACACACACAGGCTGGGCCACAGCAGCACGTGGCAGGGGACAGCTTGTGTGTGATGTTCGTTTGTGCGATTGACATAACACAAACAAACACACATATATACACATACACACACACATACACACACACACAGGCTGAGCTAGTGTGTGTGTGTGTGTGTGTAATGTCTGTTTGTGGGATTAACATGACTCAAAAACTACTGGGTGAATTGACACCAAATTTGGAAACAAGACACCTCTCAGGCCAATGAGTGACCATCACGCATAAAAACACCGAAAAACACAGTAGAAGAGACTTAAAAAGCCATTAAAAACCCCCAAAATACATTACAACACATGCACAAAACCATATATATATATATATACTAACTACCTAGTCCGTGAGCTGCTTTTGCCGACGATGCTGCCCTTGTCACCCATTCAGAAGCAGCCCTGCAGCACCTCACGTCCTGCTTTGCAGCAGCTGCAGAGCTGTTTGGGCTGGAAGTCAGCCTGAAGGAAACGGAAGTCCTCTACCAGCCCGCACCACAGGAAGAACACCATCACCCCCACGTCAGCATAGGCACATCTGTGCTTAAGTCCATCCAGCAGTTCACTTGCCTGGGAAGCATCACCTCTTCAGACACCAAGATTGACAAAAAGGTGATAGATCACAGATTAGCAAAGGCATAGAGTGCATTCGGAATGCTTCACAAAAGAGTCTGGAGTAACAAACACCTGAGGCAAAGCACCAAAATCAGTGTGTACAGAGCGATCGTACTGTCTATTCTCCTCTATGGGTCTGAAACATGGGTCACCTATCGCCAACACCCACAACTCCTCGAACGCTTTCATCAGCGCTGTCTTCGCACAATCCTAAATATACACTGGGCCGACTATGTGACGAATGTTGCTGTCCTTGAACAAGCAGGGATCACCAGCATTGAGGCCATGCTATTGAGAACACAGCTGCGCTGAGCAGAGCACGTCTCTAGGATGGAGGACCATCGCCTCCCAAAGATACTACTCTACGGTGAACTCGCCACGGGTCAGCGCAAGAGAGGCGCCCCCCAAAAGAGATATAAGGACTCCCTGAAACAACATCTCAGGCTCGGCCAGACTGATCACCAACAATGGTCCACTCTGGCCTCACATCGGGAGGCATGGAGACGCACTCTCCACAATGCTGCGGCCTCTTTCGAGAAGACACGCCGAACGGGTCTCGAAGAGAAACAACAACGCAGAAAGTATCGTAACTTGGAAACAACATCACCCAGGGAGACTTTCTGCTGTGCTTTCTGCAACCGGACTTACCTATCTCGGATTGGCCTTTTTAGTCATCAACACGC
Source organism: Anolis apletophallus (assembly GCA_030556195.1). Taxonomy (NCBI): domain Eukaryota; kingdom Metazoa; phylum Chordata; class Lepidosauria; order Squamata; family Anolidae; genus Anolis; species Anolis apletophallus. The sequence continues at coordinate 11,071 of JARBWK010000552.1, read as the reverse complement.
TTGTAAAAAGCGTGGGATGAGTCCTTCCTAAGAATCTTCGTTTGTGAAGTAATGCCGAGAGAGAGAGAGAGAGATATACACACACACACACAAAACACATACACAGATCGGGCCACAGCAACGTGTGGCAGGGGACAGCTAGTGTGTGTGTGTGTGTGTGTAATGTTCGTTTGTGCGATTTACATAACTCAAAAACCACTTGGTGAATGAACACCAAATTCGGACAGAAGACACCTATCAGGCCAACGAGTGACAATCACTCAAAAAATTACTGAAAAACACAGTGGAAGGGACTTTAAAAGCACAAAAAGCACAAAGACGCTACAGCGCATGCACAAACACACACACATATATATACACACACACATACACACATATATACACATATACACAAATATATACACACACATACACACACATACACACATATATACACATATACACAAATATATACACACACATACACACATATATACACATATACACAAATATATACACACATACACACATATATACACATATACACAAATATATACACACACATACACACACATACACACATATATACACATATACACAAATATATACACATACACACACATACACACATATATACACAAATATATACACACAAAGCACATATACACAGGCTGGGTCACAGCAACGTGTGGCAGGGGACGTCTAGTCTATATAAATAAAAATGTCATGTTCGTTTGTGGGATGAACATCACTCAAAAGCCACTGGACGAATGGACACCAAATTTGGACACAAGGCACCTCTCAGGCCAAGGAGTGACCATCACTCATCAAAACACTGGAAAACACAGCGGAAAGGGACCTCAAAAGCCAAAAAAGCCAAAATACGCTACAGCGCATGCGCAAAAACGACACCCCCCTTGGTCAAACAAAACACACAATAGCCTATCCACACTCTCTTCCGGACTACAGCTCCCAGCATCCCCTAGATAGATAGATAGATAGATAGATAGATAGATAGATAGATAGATAGATAGATAGATAGATAGATAGATAGATGGATAGAGATGTAGGTAGATTGATCAGGAGGAGTGCTGGGAGTTGCAGTCCAAGAATAGGTAGAGAAGGAAGAAAGGAAAGCATGAGGAAGGAAAAGAAAAGGGATGGAATGGAAGAGGAAGAGAAGGAATGAAGGAGAGAGGAAAAGGAAGAAAGGAAAGGAAGGAAAGAGGGAGAGAAAGAAAAGGGATGGAATGGAAGAGAAGGAAGGAAAAAAGGAGAGAGGGAAATAAATAAATAAAAGGAAGGAAGGAAGGAAGGAAAGAGGGAGGGAGGGAGGGAGGGAGGGAGGGAAAGGGATTGAATGGAAGAGGAAGAAAAGGAAGGAAAAATGAGAGGGAAAGAAAGAAAGAAAGGGAAGGAAGGAGGGAGGGAGGGAGGGAAAGAAAATGAATGGAAGAGGAGGAAGGAAGGAAGGAAGGAAGGAAAAGGAATGGAATGTAAGAGCAGAAAGGAAAAAGGGAGAAAGGGAAAGAAAGAAAGAAAGAAAGAAAAGGAAGGAAGGAAGGAAAGAAAAGGGAGGGAAGAGAAGGAAAGGGGTGGAATGGAAGAGGAAGAAAAGGAAGGAAAATGAGAGGGGGGGAAAGAAAGAAAGAAAGGGAAGGAAGGAAGGAAGGAAGGAGGAGGGAGGGAGGGAAAGAAAATGAATGGAAGAGGAAGAGGAGGAAGGAAGGAAGGAAGGAAGGAAGGAAGGAAGGAAGGAAGGAAGGAAGGAAGGAAGAGGAATGGAATGGAATGGAATGGAATGGAATGGAAGAGCAGGAAGGAAAAAGGGAGAGAGAGAAAGAAAGAAAGAAAGAAAGAAAGAAAGAAAGGGAGGGAATGAAAAGGAATGGAAGAGGAGGAAGGAAGGAAGGCAGGAAAAGGAATGGAATGGAAGAGCAGGAAGGAAAAAGGGAGAAAGGGAGAAAGGGAAAGAAAGAAAGAAAGGAAGGAAATAAAGGAAAGAAAAGGGAGGAAAGAGGAAGAGAAGGAAGGTGGGAAGAATGGAAGGAGAAAGGGAAAGGAAGGAAGAAAAGGAAGGAAAGAGAGGGGAGAGGGGGGAACAAAAGGGATGGAAGAGGAAGAGAAGGAAGGAGAAAGAGAAAGAAAAAAGGGAAGGAAGGAAAGAGAGAAAGAAAGAAAAAAGAAAGGAAGGAAGGAAGGAAAGAAGGAAAGAAAGAGGGAGGGAAGGTTGGCCACAGCAACGCATGGCGGGTACAGCTAGTTGCTATTGTTGTTGTTGTTGTTATTTGGAGCACAAGACAAGCCTTTGACAACACAACCTGCCTTGTTTGCTCATCTTTCAGTTTTTGGCCTGGCATGAAAGACAAAAATCCAGAATAATAATGGTATTCGTAACAGCAAATATAAGGCATCCGTGACCATCAGCCCGGCCATGTTTCCAGCCGGCCCTTGTTGAAGATGCGTGTCCTTGGAGGAATCTCCCAAGCCTCCCACTCCTTGGTGTAAGTACGTAGGAGAAGCCGTGTCAACAACAGATTGGAATCCGGGCAGCTCACACCACACGGCAGCCCATTACAAGGCATCCAAAGAACCTCTTTGTGGGGCTTTGTGTTGTTTTTGCAGGTGACGCCACGAAGGTCAAGGAACAACAACAAGTGGCTAAAGAAGGCATAGGAACGTGGTGCCAATGTCTTAACGTCATTTCTATTTCACGGCCACTCAAACGGAAAACCGTCCTGGGGTTCGGAGGATTTCGCCATAGGTGTCTTATGAAGCTGAGAGAGTGTGGCTTGCCCAAGTCACCCAGGCCCCATGGACATGGCTATATCAAACCCAGAGGATCTGCTTTAGACAGGGTTTGGGGCCAATTTACAGTCTTCTTCAGCATGATGCTCCAAAGGGCTACGGCAGACCTCGGAGAAGAAGACGGCACACATATACGCTACCGTACTGATGGCAGCTTGTTCAACTTAAGCCGCCTAAGTGCTCGCACGAAGACTCTAAACTATCTAATCCGTGAGCTGCTTTTTGCCGACGATGCTGCCCTTGTCGCCCATTCAGAAGCAGCCCTGCAGCGCCTCACGTCCTGCTTTGCAACAGCCTGAAGGAACAGGAAGTCCTCTACCTGCCCACACCACAGGAAGAACAGCATCATCCCCACATCAGCATAGTCACATCTGTGCTTAAGTCCGTTTGGCTTATATATAAAAGACGGCATATATATATATATATATATATACACACACACACACTCATACACACACACTCATACACACACACTCATACACACACACACACTATCGTACTGATGGCAGCTTGTTCAACTTAAGCCGCCTGAGTGCTCGCACTGAGACTCTAAACTATCTAGTCCGTGAGCTGCTTTTTGCCGACGATGCTGCCCTTGTCACCCATCCAGAAGCAGCCATGCAGCGCCTCACATCCTGCTTTACAACAGCTGCAGAGCCGTTTGGGCTGGAAGTCAGCCTGAAGGAAACGGAAGTCCTCTACCAGACGACACTACAGAAAGAACACCACCACCCCCACATCAGCATAGGCACATATGTGCTTAAGTCCGTTCAGCTTATATATAAAAGACGACATATATATATATATACACACACACACACACACGCTATCGTACTCATGGTAGCTTGTTCAACTTAAGCTGTCTAAGGGCTCGCACGAAGACTCTAAACTATCTAGTCTGTGAGCTGCTTTTTGCTGACGATGCTGCCCTTGTCGCCCATTCAGAAGCAGCCCTGCAGCGCCTCACGTCCTGCTTTGCAACAGCTGCAGAGCTGTTTGGGATGGAAGTCAGCCTGAAGAAAAGGGAAGTCCTCTACCAGCCCACACCACAGGAAGAACACCGTCATCCCCACGTCAGCATAGGCACATCTGTGCTTAAGTCCGTTCAGCAGTTCACCTCCCTGGGAAGATCATCTCTTCAGACGCCATGATTGATAAAGAGAGAGATCATAGATTAGCAAAGGCATAGAGTGCATTTGGCAGGCTTCACAAAGGAGTCTGGAGCAACAAGCACCCGAGGCAAAGCACCAAAATCAGTGTGTACAGAGCTATCGTACTGTCTATTCTTCTCTATGGGTCTGAAACATGGGTCACCTATCGCCAAGACCTACGACTCCTCGAACGCTTCCCATCAGCGCTGTCTTCACAGAATCCTAAATCTACACTGGACTGACTATGTGACGAGTGTTGCTGTCCTTGAGCAAGCAGGGGTCACCAGCATTGAGGCCATGCTATTGAGAACACAGCTGCGCTGGGCAGGGCACGTCTCTAGGAGGGAGGACCACCGCCCCCCAAAGATACTACTCTACGGTGAACTCGCCACGGGTCAGCGCAAGAGAGGCGCCCCCCAAAAGAGATACAAGGACTCCCTGAAACAACACCTCAGGCTCGGCCAGATTGATCACCAACAACGGTCCACCCTGGCCTCACATCGGGAGGCATGGAGACGCACTATCCACAATGCTGCAGCCTCTTTCGAGAAGACACGCCGAACGGGTCTCAAAGAGAAATGACAACTCAAGAAAGAAAGAAAGAAAGAAAGAAAGAAAGAAAGAAAGAAAGAAAGAAAGAAAGAAAGAAAGAAAGAAAGAAAATATATATACATACACACACACGCTATCGTACTGATGGCAGCTTGTTCAACTTAAGCCGCCTGAGGGCTCGCACTAAGACTCTAAACTATCTAGTCCGTGAGCTGCTTTCTGCTGACGATGCTGCCCTTGTCGCCCATCCAGAAGCAGCCCTGCAGCGCCTCACGTCCTGCTTTGCAACAGCTGCAGAGCTCTTTGGGCTAAAAGTCAGCCTGAAGAAAACGGAAGTCCTCTACCAGCCCGCACCACAGGAAGAACACCACCACAACTTGGAAACAACATCACCCAAGGAGACTTTCTGCTGTGCTTTCTGCAACCGGACTTGCCCATCTCAGATTGGACTTCTTAGTCATCAACGTGCTTGTAGAAAGCGTGGGATGAGTTCTTCCTGAATCTGAATCTTCGTTCGCGAAGAAAAGCCACCATAGAGCACTACAATGCCTCACTGAGCTACAGATCCCAGCATTATTCCCTAGGATGCAGCCATGGCGTTGAAAATGAAACACTGAATGGTGCAGTATGAGTGTGGAGGCCCTTCCCTTCCTTCCCAACAGGTGCCTTGGACTCGCATGGTTCTCTGTGCAAACAAACACCGACCCAGGGACATGCCCGCTGCAGCGAGTGTCCCATCTGCAGGGGAAGAATGCCAACAGATCCACTCCCAAGGCTGGGGCGAGGCCCGCATCGGTGATAAGGGCCGGAGGACAACACGTCCTGCCCTGGGAAAGGCTGCTGTTGTGTTCCTCCTGCCTCTCCTCTTGCTTCCTGGGATGAGGGGGAGCTGCCCGCCAAGGTCTTCTCCATCGCATTGGAAGGAGAGGTGCCTGGGAGAGCCAGGGCTTCTCTGCAACAGGACGCAGATTTGGGGGGGGGGGGGGTGTGCCATAAAAGGATATGGCCTTTTTGTTGGATCCATGTACTACTGCTCAGCATCGAGGGGAAAAGGACAACTACGGTAGGTATCCAGAGAGCACTGTGGACTCAAACAATGTTGGATCAGGACCAAACTTGGCATGAATACTCAATATGCCCAAATGTGAACACAGGTGGAGTTTGGGGGAAATAGACCTTGACATTTGGGAGTTTCTGGGATGTATAGTTAACACACAATCAAAGAGCATCCTGAACTCTTGCAACAATGGAATTGAACCAAACTTGGCCTATTGAACTCTCATTACCAACAGAAAGTACTGAAAGGGTTTGCTTGGGAAATGACCTTGAGTTTGGAAGTTGTAGTTAACCTACGCCCAGAGAGCACTGTGGACTGAAATAATGATGGATCTGGACCACACTTGAAATGAATACTCAATATGCCCAAATGTGAACACAGATGGAGTGTTGGGAAAAATAGACCTTGACATTTGGGAGTTACAGTTTCTGGGATTTATGGTTAACACGCAAACAAAGAGCATCCTGAACTCTTGCAACAATGGAATTGAACCAAACTTGGCATATTGAACTCTCATTGCCAACAGAAAGTACTGAAAGGGTTTGCTTGGGAAATGACCTTGAGTTTGGAAGTTGTAGTTCGCCTACGCCCAGAGAGCACTGTGGACTGAAATAATGATGGATCAGGACCAAACTTGGCATGAATACTCAATATGCCCAAATGTGAACGCAGATGGAGTGTTGGGGAAAATAGACCTTGACATTTGGGAGTTACAGTTTCTGGGATGTCTGGTTAACACACAAACAAAGAGCATCCTGAACTCTTGCAACAATGGAATTGAACCAAACTTGGCATATTGAGCTCTCATTACCAACAGAAAGTACTGAAAGGGTTTGCTTGGGAGTGGACCTTGAGTTTGGAAGTTGTAGTTCGCCTACACCCAGAGAGCACTATGGACCAGGACAAACACAAGGGGGTCTTCTGCAGTTCTCACTCGTCTCCTCCTCTTCAAGACTCTGGGTTGGAGAACACAGGCGCGCACTTAGGGTAAATCTGGATCCATGTGTTCAAGAATGTGTTCGGGAATGAGCGCCACGCCGAGTGCTTACGGCGATGTTCCACACTTAGCGGCGCCGGAGTTGCTTTGGCATATGGATTCCAGCGAGTGTAAAGTGGTCCCTAGTACAAGGCATTCCCGCCTGAAATCTCAGAGAGATTACTACGGCACGAATGTCACAGGACTCGGCGCAGGCTGTGCACACAAACACCATGTTCTGCTCCAGTGCTTTCTGCGCAAAGAGAGGCTCGAGGAACGTCTCCGGACAAAAGCAAGCCCACCTTGTTGCCCTGGGAGTAGGGACACCGAGGCCTCGGCCCACGCAACACGCAGACCTGGTGGAGTTTGGGGGAAATAGATCTTGACATTTGGGAGTTGTAGTTGCTGGGATATATAGTTCACCTGCAATCAAAGACCATTCTGAACCCCACCAACAATATAATCGAACCAACCGTGGCACACAGAACTCCCATGACCAACAGAAAATACTGGAAGGGTTTGGTGGGCATTGACCTTGGGTTTGGGAGCTGTAGTTCACCTACTTCCAGAGAGCACTGTGGACTCAAACTATGATTAATCTGGACCAAACTTGGCACAAATCCTCAATATGCCCAAATGTCAACACTGTTGGAGTTTGGGGAAAATAGACCTTGACATTTGGGAGGAGTTGCTGGGATTTATAGTTCACTTACAATCAAACAGCATTCCGAACTCCACCCATGATGGAATTGAACCAAACCTGGCACACAGGACCCAACAGAAAATACTGGAAAGGTTTCCTGAGCATTGACCTTGAGTTTGGGAGTTGTAGTTCACTTACATATAGAGAGCGCTGTGGATTCAAACCATGATGGATCTGGACCAAACTTGGCACGAATCCTCAATATGCCCAAATGTGAACACAGATGGAGTTTGGGGGAAATAGACCTTGACATTTGGGAGTTACAGTTTCTGGGATTTATAGTTGACCTACAACCAAAGAGCATTCTCAACTTCACCAATGATGAAACTGAACCAAACTAGGCACACAGAACTCCCACGACCAACAGAAAATACTGGAAGGGTTTGGTGGGCATGGAACTTGAGTTTGGGAGTTGTAGTTCACCTACAACCGGAGCGCACTGCGGACTCAAACCATGATGGATCTGGACCAAACTTGGCAGGAATTCTCAATATATCCAAATATGAACGCAGATGGAGTTCAGGGGAAACAGACCTTGCCATTTGGGAGTTGTAGTTGCTGGGATATATAGTTCACCTGCAATCAAAGAGCATTCTGAACCCCACCAACAATATAATCGAACCAACCGTGGCACACAGAACTCCCATGACCAACAGAAAATACTGGAAGGGTTTGGTGGGCATTGACCTTGGGTTTGGGAGCTGTAGTTCACCTACTTCCAGAGAGCACTGTGGACTCAAACAATGATGGATCAGGACCAAACTTGGCACGAATCCTCAATATGCCCAAATGTCAACACTGTTGGAGTTTGGGGAAAATAGACCTTGACATTTGGGAGGAGTTGCTGGGATTTATAGTTCACTTACAATCAAACAGCATTCCAAACACCACCCATGATGGAATTGAACCAAACCTGGCACACAGGACCCAACAGAAAATACTGGAAAAGTTTCCTGAGCATTGACCTTGAGTTTGGGAGTTGTAGTTCACTTACAGGGAAGGACATCCACCTCCAAACTGGGTTAAACAGCCAATGAGGGGAAAGCATCTCGGGAGGGGGGAAATCTAATGCCGATTCCTTTCCGAAAATGGCGGCGGCGGCTTCGAAATGGCAAATTTATTTCCAGGTTGCTTACATCCTGCTTTGCAGCAGCTGCAGAGCTGTTTGGGCTGGAAGTCAGCCTAAAGAAAACGGAAGTCCTCTACCAGCCCGCACCACAGGAAGAACACCATCACCCCCACGTTAGCATAGCCACATCTGTGCTTACGTCCGTTCAGCAGTTCACCTCCCTGGGAAGCATCATCTCTTCAGGCGCCAAGATTGACAAAGAGAGAGGTCACAGATGAGCAAAGGCATAGAGTGCATTCGGAAGGCTTCACAAAAGAGTCTGGAGCAACAAGCACCTGAGGCAAAGCACCAAAATCAGTGTGTACAGAGCTATCGTACTGTATATTCTCCTCTATGGGCCTGAAACATGGGTCTGAAACAGCTATCACCAACACCTACGACTCCTCGAACGCTTTCATCCGCGCTGTCTTTGCACAATCCTAAACTTACGCTGGACCGACTATGTGACTAATGTTGCTGTCCTTGAGCAAGCAAGTGTGAATGTTGATCCTTGCCACAGCTCCCCCTGGTGGCCACGTGTTAAATTGCCTCTGTCTGTCTTGTGTGTTTGTGTGTCTAAATGTAATGTGTACATTGTGATCCGCCCTGAGTCCCCTGCGGGGTGAGAAGAGCGGAATAGAAATGAAGTAAATAAATAAGTAAATTGAGGCAAGTGTGAATGTTGTCATTGCCACAGCTCCCCCTGGTGGCCAGATGTTACCCCTGCGGGTGAGAAGGGCGGAATAGAAATGAAGTAAATAAATAAGTAAATTGAGGCAAGTGTGACTGTTGTCATTGCCACAGCTCCCCCTGGTGGCCAGATGTTGAATTGCCTCTGTCTGTCTTGTGTGTTTGTGTGTCTAAATGTAATGTGTACATTGTAATCCGCCCTGAGTCCCCTGCGGGGTGAGAAGGGCGGAATAGAAATGAAGTAAATAAATAAGTAAATTGAGGCAAGTGTGACTGTTGTCATTGCCACAGCTCCCCCTGGTGGCCAGGTGTTAAATTGCCTCTGTCTGTCTTGTGTGTTTGTGTGTCTAAATGTAATGTGTACATTGTAATCCGCTCTGAGTTCCCCTGCGGGTTGAGAAGGGTGAACAGAAATGAATTAAGTAAATAAATTGAGGCAAGTGTGACTGTTGTCAGTGCCACAGCGACCCCTGGTGGCCAGATGTTAAATTGCCTCTGTCTGTCTTGTGTGTGTTGTGTGTCTAAATGTAATGTGTACATTGTGATCCGCTCTGAGTTTCCCTGCGGGTGAGAAGAGCGGAATAGAAATGAAGTAAATAAATAAGTAAATTGAGGCAAGTGTGAATGTTGTCATTGCCACAGCTCCCCCTGGTGGCCAGATGTTAAATTGCCTCTGTCTGTCTTGTGTGTTTGTGTGTCTAAATGTAATGTGTACATTGTAATCCGCCCTGAGTTCCCCTGGGTGAGAAGGGCGGAATAGAAATGAAGTAAATAAATAAGTAAATTGAGGCAAGTGTGACTGTTGTCATTGCCACAGCTCCCCCTGGTGGCCAGATGTTGAATTGCCTCTGTCTGTCTTATGCATTTATGTGTCTAAATGTAATGCGTACATTGCAATCCTCCCTGAGTCCCCCGAGGGGTGAGAAGGGCGGAATAGAAATGAAGTAAATAAATAAAATAAATAAATAAAGTCGAAGTATATGTGTTACTAGCTGAGGACCCGGCGGTTATTTGAGGAGGGCATTGTGTGCCAAGGTTGGTTCCTATTAGATGTTTATGTGGCTTGCAGTGGTTTCAGGAACTTAGTGAAGGTACTGCAAGGGGGCCATGGTGCAACCCCCTCCAAACAGCACCAGGATGTTGAGTGGATCATGGGGGCTGTGTGTGTCACATTTTGTCTTGATCATTCTTTGGATGAGGGTTGCAGCGGTGTCTGGAAGAGAGGGAAGGCACTGGAAGTCTCAGGATGAGTGTTTCAGCAGTCTCAGAAAGTGAGTGAAGGTACTTCAAATCCCATCATCCGTGGTGTCCCACTCAAAACTGCACCAGGATGTAGAGTGGGTCATGGGTACTCTGTGTGCCAAGTTTGGGCCTGGTCTGTGATGTATAGGGGCTGCAGTGTTGTTTGGGAAGAGAATGAGGTGAAGGTACTGCAAATCCCATCATTCGTTGCCCATCCTGCCCTAAACCACACCAGGTTGTGTAGTGGGCCTGTGGGCCCCTATTTGCTATGTTTGGTCCTGATCCGTCATTGCTGTGGGCCGCAGTGGCTGAGTGCCTGAGGCCTTTTGCTTTCCCTCTGAGTCACCTTAGAAGTGTATTGGGTGAAGGTACTGAACATTCCATTTCCAACAGAAAAAACTGTCAACTGGCTAACTTCAACTCCAGCCATTTATGCCTGCCCCTGGCCCTTCCCTTCCCTCTCTGTGCTGTGTTGGAATGTTGGGAGGCTGGCCAGTCACAGCCATTTATGCAAATAATCCGACAGTTGCAGCCAATCGAAACGCTGGCACATATTCGCTCGGCTGCACCACCCACCCACCCACTGCCCGCAAACACTGACTTTTATTTATATACATAGATGTTTATTTACATGTATGTTCGTGTGTTCGATCCACAAATGCTCCAACGTGGCAGGACGCCCTTCCTGAAAAGTCAGAGCAAGCAGGCCCGGATCAGGCCCTTTTGGAGCCCTAAGCCAAAGGCTCTGCCCCCGCCCCCGGCTCTGCCCCTCCCCACCCCGCCCCCGCCCTTGGCTCCGCCCCAC
>JARBWK010000551.1:0-28850 GCA_030556195.1 Anolis apletophallus | reverse complement strand
CATATTAACTATATGTATTACTGTGTTAGAGTGTCATTTTGTGTCATTTTGGTTGGTGGTGTGCCCCAGGATGTTGTAAATGTAAAAAATGCGCCACGGCTCAAAAAAGGTTGAAAATCACTGGTCTAGAGCTTCGGCCTCCCTCTGTGTCATGACTGATTTTCATAGACTGAGAAACGAGGCTCTGAAAGTCAGCTTGACATTGGAAAACACAGGATAAGAGCACCTGCACACTGGCCCTGGGAAACGAAAGCTCCAAACCTTGGTGGGAACCACTCTGTGGGAATGTGGGAGTGTATATAAGGATGTGATTCACCGTAACCAGCCATTATTGGCTTTAACAATGTTTTGATTTCCTTTAGTAAAAGTTCTGAGTAAAATCCGGGACGCGCCCTGTGAGTTATTTGGAACGGCTAAAGTGTCATCCTAGAGGCAGAAAGGAGTTACTTTGCAAACTCTGAAGGCCGGCCAGCCGTGGCTGGGAAACGGCCTTTTCCGAGAAAGGGGGAGAGGGGCGGCTGAAGGCCAAGCTGCCGAGGGAAAGGCAGGCGATGATGAATGTTCGGAGGCCTTGGAGAGAAAGCGGCCTGTGAAAGAATTTCCAAACGCTGTCGAACATTCACAAAGGGAAATGGGGAAGGCCGCAGGCGAAACCGACGAAAGACGGCCGGGCAGGGAATCTCAAGAGGCCAGGGAAGAGCTGCCTCCACAGCCTGTGAAAAAACCTGCAGCAGCAAAGCCTCAACCCGGATGGGAGACTTTGGAAGATAGGGGGGGACAGGAGGCGAGCGGAGATCGAAAGCAGGGAGCGACGGGAGAAGCGGTCCAGCCCCGTGAAGAGCTGCCTCTGCAACGGTGGGGGGTGTTGCAAATGTCGCCCCAGCAGCAGAGCAAGGAGAAGATGGTTGAGCCTGGAGGGAGAGCCAAACCTGTGAGTATCACCACCCCCGCCGATGACAACGCTGCAGGACGCCCCAGCTACACGCAGGAGATGGTGCGGGAGCCCCCACAAGCTGTGGAAAAGAAGGTGAAACTGCACAACAGAAAAGGACCCCCAGTATACCTGGGTTTAAGCCCAGCCAATTTACCTCCGTGTAAAATTGGCTTCTAGCAGTCCAATATCTTTCAAACTTTGCAGTATCTCCCTGAATTCAAGCAGGGTCTGACTCACAGGCAGTTATCTTCTCCCTTCGGCGTCAGCAACATTACAGGGAAAACAGCCAAGCCAGAACACTTCATGTAGAAAAACAAAACTTCTCCTTTACCATTTTTTAGGTGCAGGGAAAAACGAAACCAAAACAGTTTGCTTCCAGCAGTCAGCCAGCTGCCTGCAAATCACGCCGCATAAAGAAGAAACAAACAGCTGTAATCAAGCTCAGCTACGACAGTCCAGGTCTTTGAGAAAAACAAACCCCTTTTGTGCAAAGCAAAACAGGAAAGCAATTCAGATTGGCCCTAGTTGCATAAGCACGTAGAAGGGAAAGTTAAACAAAAACTCCTCCGTCGCAGGCTAGAAATCTTCTTCTGTCTCTCCTTCTTATCTCCGGAGGCAGATATCTCGAGGCTCAGCGTTTAGCGGCAACTCCCAGGAACTCCCAGGAACAGAAAGCCAAACATGCTTTCAAAAAAAACTTTTCTCAATCTTCCAGACCACATACTTCAAAAACAAAAGTCACCCCAGACACATGGGCTGTGCAATACTGGGCCCATAACCTATCAGGGTTTGGTAGTTTTCCAGGTACAAACACAAACCTCATTTAGCAGAGTAAAAATGCAGCAGCTTCAGCTCAGCCCAGAAGTAATGTGGTCATTGAGAAAATCCTTGGTATAAAGGTAACTAACTTTATTGTAAGCATAAAATAAAACATCCACACAAGGGAACATCCACCCAGGGAAACATCCTCACAGGGGAAAGTCCACACAGGAAAAGAATACACAATAGAAAGAAGTATTTAAGAACATAACAATTAGACCCCACCTTCTCTTGGAACCTAATTGGTGAGCAACTCAACTGTACCTTATTACAATCCAATTAACATCAGTGAAACACTTAAAGGTACCAATATAATTTTGCAACACAATACTTTCAACAGAAACAGCCCACGATGCAAGAAAAGTTTGGAGAAGGGGTGTGGCCAAGCAGAGATCGGCCCCCACCTAGAGCTGCGGAGCAGAAGCCGCTGATGGAACTGCCTCGGTGGATGACTCCGGGAGGGAAGCCGCTGATCCAGCCCCGGCTGTGGAGGGAGGAGGCGGATCAGCTGAGCCGAGCGAGGTGTTCCTACCCTCAAAGGGATTTCGGAGGGACTTACAATGCTGGGCAACAAGTACCAAAGCATGGGTTTTGATTGGAGACTAAGCATTGCCTTTAGAATTTACATTTCCGTGATGCCATTAAATGGCCGTGTGGGAAATGTTTGCATTGGGTTGGTGACGGAGAGTGACCCACAAAGGTACTGGGAGCTATGGAGAAAGAGAGCTCCAGGGGGAGGTGGGCTGGTAGCTGGACGGCCGAAAAGGGAGCAAGTGGGGTTTGCTTATCATCACCTGCGGGGAAGGTGGGCCTGTTTTGACGATTCTGCTGGCGAAACCTAATTGATAAATGCCTGCAAAGATATGTTTGAGGGAAGGGAATGCGTGTTTTCCGATGGGATTCTCAGGCAGGTCCGAGAACTAAATTGAACTGACAAAGGTGGTGACTAGAGGTGTGTGTATCTTGATTAGAAATCTTTCAAATGATTTGAGTTTGGTTCTGTAAAAATTTAGTGAGTTAAGATACATTGTGAAGCTTTTAGCATGCTTCAATAGTACGACATGTTTTAAGGCATAGAGGTAATGTGCACATCAATGTTCTTGCAGACAGTGAAAAGCTTCATAGAGTTTTCGTTGGAGATTTCGCAGTGGGATGGTTTAGTAGAATAGATTGTGGGGGAGACTGGAAGACGTTTAGGCCGCTGTGGGCTGGAGGGGTTGAAAGCTGTGCCTGGGAACTGATGGCAAGACTTGGGAGAGAAATGTGGGATTTCCTCGTGGGGTTTTTCTAGGAGAGTTTTCGCTTCGGGTTTAGGATACAAGTTGATGTTCACAATGCATGACGGCTGAATGCAGAGTTTTAAATAGGTCAGGGCTGTCCAACTTCTACCGGCCCAAGGGCCGGAATTCCAGAGACTGATCGCCTGGGGGGCCGCAGCGGGGCGGGGCCGCTCGCGGGCATGCGCGGCAGGGTGGGAGCGGCGAGGCACTCTCCGCCATGTCCCTGGCTGCTGCAGCGGCCGCCCGGGAGCTTACTTTCCTTTCTCTTTGAGCAAGGCTGGGTGACGCCGCTCCCGCGTGGCCGCCCCGGCGAGGAGGAAGAGGTGGAGGCAGAGGCCCCGGCTTCCCTCCACCTCTTCCTCCTCGGGCTGCGCAGGACGCCGAGCCTGCGCAGCAGGGCGGGAGTGGCGAGGCGCCCTCTGCCATGTCCCTGGCTGTTGCAGCGGCCGCGCCCAGGACCTTACCTTCCTTCTCCGAAGGAAGAGAAAGGAAATGTATTTATAGCTCCTGGGCGGCCACGCATCGGGAGGCTGCCTTCTCTTCTTCAGGCTAAACATGCCCTGAGCGGGTTCTCCAGCCATGCTGAGTCGAGGCTCCTGAAGGCTTCCTCAAGGCGGCGCTGGCCCTGGCATTCAGCGGAGCCCTTCCTTTGCACACCACCAACCAAAATGACACAAAATGACACTCTAACACAGTAATACGTATAGTTAATATGTTTTAAAATGTATTTATACAGTCAGTGTGAAACTTGGACCCGTTTCAATGGACACAACATAGATATCCTGGCAGGAATGGCAGAAAGACACACACTTCCCACACAGAACTCCCATAACCAAGAGAAAATGCTATAAGAGTTTGGTGGGCATTGACCTTGGGTTTTGGAGTTGTAGTTCACCTACATCCAGAGAGCAACGTGGACTCAAACAATGTTGGATCAGAACCAAACTTGGCATGAATACTCAATATGCCCAAATGTGAACACAGATGGAGTTTGGGGAAAACAGACCTTGACATTTGGGAGTTACAGTTTCTGGGATGTATAGTTAACACACAATCAAAGAACATCCCGAACTCTTGCAACAATGGAATTGAACCAAACTTGGCCTATTGAACTCTCATTACCAACAGAAGCTGAAAGGGTTTGCTTGGGAATTGACCTCGAGTTTGGAAGTTGTAGTTCACCTTCACCCAGAGAGCACTGTGGACTCAAACAATGTCATGTTGTGTTGTTGTTTGTTTTCTATCCAGAATCACAATGTTGGAAGGAGGCTCACCACTTTAAGGTCCCTCAAACAGGCGTGGGAAAACTTCGGCCCTCTGAGTGCTTTGGATTCCAACTCCCACCATTCCTCACAGCCTGAGGTCCTTTCCTGCTTAAGTGGCTGAGAGGGGGAAAGGAAAAGGGCCCGAGGCTGCTAGGAATGGTGGGAGTTGGAGTCCAAAACACCTGGAAGGTCCAAGTTTGCCCATGCCAGCTTTCGACAGAGACCTCTTCCTCAGCCTCCCCCTTCGCACCCTTTCTTCCCCCTCCTGCCCAACACTGACTTTTTCTTCTGCACTGCCGCTTCTGCCGCCATTTTGATCCGAGGGGACAGCGTGAGCGTGTTCAGGAGGGGAGGGAGGAAGATGTGAGCTGTGCGGGTGCTACTGCGCAGACTCACCCAACCTCTTCCCCCTCCCCCTCCCCTCCTGAATACGCTCACGCTGCCCCCTTGGATCAAAATGGCAGCAGAAGCGGCGTCAGCAAAGCGAGGCAAAGCGAGCAGAGCGAGGCTGGGAAGAAGGGAGCCCGAGTGGAGAAGAAAAAGTGTTCGGCAGGAGGGGGAAGAAAGGGGATTGGAGGTTCCAATTTCCCACGGCACACCTGAGGATCGCTCACGGCACACTGGTTGGGAAACACTGGCATAGCGGTTCCTGTCGTGTCAGAATGAGAGATTGCAAAACGTTGGGATTCCTTTTAGATTGTGTTGAAATGGAATGTGAAAATTCCATAGCTTTATAGTGTGTGTATTAAGCATGATGTGCAAGTGTTTTTGGGTATCATCATTACGATTGTGTTTAGACGAAAGTTATTCGGAGCATTGTGTTCAGACAACGTTCTGATGTTGTGTGTGTTGACCTGTTAAGGTGTTGTGTTAAGAGTAACAATTGGTTTTGGACGGACTGTTTTGTGAGGAGAAGTATTATGTTTGATTTTGTTAACCCTTGTCCGGCTGACTAGGTACAATTGTAACTATTCAGTTTTGAAATTGCAAATAACTTTTTTTTTTCAAATATATTTATTGGGGTTTCTTCCATAACAATAAAAGAGGTGGAACAAATTGAGGTATAGGACAGTAGGAAGGATAGAGAGAACTTGGGAGAAGAAGCTGAGGTGTGGGGATGGGTTGGGAGGGAGGGGGGGAACAAATAACTTTTTTTTGAAAAGTCGTAGAGGGCTGAAATTTCATGACATCTCTGCAGTTTTGGTCCAGAATATATTGGCCAAATTTCAATAACATATCTCCACCCCCTTCCGAGATAAGGGGTCGAGATATTTTTGCATCCATAACCAGCTGCATAGGTACAAATAGCGTTATCTTTAAAAAAATATATAATTCTTTTTTCCTTGCATTATCTTCATTCAAAATATATGAGGGTACATTTGTACCTATGCAGCTTGTTATGGATGCAAAAATATCTCGACCCCTTATCTAGGAAGGGGGTGGAGATACGTTATTGAAATTTGGCCAATATATTCTGGACCAAACCGCAGAGATGTCACGAAAGTTCAGCCCTCGACGACTTTTCAAAAAAAAGTTATTTGCAACTTCAAAACTGATTAGTTACAATTGTACCTAGTCAGCCGGACAAGGGTTAAAGATCTTCGATAGTTAGAATTGTTTATTAGATGCTTAAAGCAGAGAAGTTCACAATGTGAAGGCAGCGCATAGATTGCAAGTGTTACTTAGTCAGGTATAAGTGGTAGGTTTTCTTATTTTGAGCTGGAGGATGGATGAGGGTGATTTAGAGAGACGCATAGGGCGTTGCCAATTAGAGGCTTCAAGGGGATGACGCCTTGGTTGTGTAAGGATACGTGTTTTAGGTATTACTTAGCTGTGAATTGTTAGAAGGTAGAATTTGTCGGTGTGTGTGCTTTCAGGCACATCATTGATGTTGTGGGTTATTTCTTTGACATGAATACGCTCTCTCAGGCATAGACTTAGTGATGTAGTTGACGTACCTTAGAGGTGTCTTAATGGTGTTTGAATTAGGCTAAAGAAATAGATCTTTGAAGGTAGTTAAGTAGACAAAGAGGCTGTTTGTGATGCATTGAGACGTCGTGTCCAGAAATTTAGAGAAGAGTAAGGTTTGCAATTAGACGAAAAGGTGTTTTATTGTGTTGGAAAAGTAGAGGACATAAAATAGAAACTGTCTTGTGATAAAGGAGAAGTAAAGTTAAGTTTCAAATATTATTTTCAATGTATGATGATATCTAGACAATTCTAGTTTGTTAATGAGTTAATGAATAGTGTTCATTTGGTAGTTTGATTGATTAGTATGACTGTTAGAGTTGAAAATGTCCTATGTATTCCATGATTAGACTGAATCCCATGTTGTATTTTATATCAATGCAGAAAATTTTGATAGTGTTAAAATGTTAGTTGTGTAAGTAAAGCTATGAGAGAATACACCCACAATTACGAGAGGGAGCATGGCCCCACAGACGGGAGGGAAGCACCCTGTCATGACTGATTTTCATAGACTGAGAAACGAGGCCCTGAAAGTTAGCTTGACATTGGAAAACACGGATAAGAGAACCGGCACACTGGCCCTGGGAAACGAAAGCTCCAAACCTTGGTGGGAACCACTCTGTGGGAATGTGGGAACTGTTCCCGTTGCATATGTGGAAGTGTATATAAGGATGTGATTCACTGTAACCAACTAACACAAGTGGGTAAGACCAATGTATTATATAAAATATATATTTTTATATTTTCATATTCTTATATAGAGGGCTTAAAAGCCTGTCATTATCTATATAGTGCAGTGATAAATACATACATAATAGAATACACGAACAGCGGGTCGCGTTTACATACCAGCTACTAGACGATATAAAGGAGCAGGGTGTGCGAAAGGGAAAGGATAAAGTTCCGCAGCAATGGGAAGAGCTTACTCCAAGCGTAAATACTGTCCCAACATGGAATATAGTTCCACAGTCTGATGTGGGGGGTGTTCTTCTTGCAGTCAGGTCTACACATCTAAAGTTCCCATTGCTGCGGAACTTTATCCTTTCCCTTTCGCACACCCTGCTCCTTTATATCGTCTAGTAGCTGGTATGTAAACGCGACCCGCTGTTCGTGTATTCTATTATGTATGTATTTATCACTGCACTATATAGATAATGACAGGCTTTTAAGCCCTCTATATAAGAATATGAAAATATAAAAATATAAATTTTATATAATACATTGGTCTTACCCACTTGTGTTAGTTGTTTACCAGTCAGCACTTGTATGTTAGATTCACTGTAACCAGCCATTACTGGCTTTAACAATGTTTTGATTTCCTTTAGTAAAAGTTCTGAGTAAAATCCGGGACGTGTCCTGTGAGTTATTTCGGGCTCCTAAAGTGATCATGACACCTCTGACCTGCGTCCTATCCCGAGGCACACTGAAGACAGGCAACCAGTCACCTCCCCGTCCTCTCTGGTGTTGGTGAACGCTAGATCGATCAGGAATACAACAGCTACAACCAGGGGATTTCTCACGGAAGTGGGAGCGGATTTGTATTGTGTTACCGAAACCTGGTTACAGGAGGGAGACGAGATCCTCCTTCAAGAACTAGCCTCCCCGGCCTCGTTTTCTTCTTCAGCTGCGGTCCTAGTGATACTGGGCCCACACATCAGGCTGGACACACACTGGACCAGGGATCCAGCCTGAGTCTACACTGCCATACAATCCAGTTCAAAGCAGATCCCGTTTAAATCAGAAAACCTGGGATTGCACCCAGGGATTCTACTCAGGCCCCGTCTACAAAGCCACACAAAATCCAGATTATCTGCTTTGAACTGGATTTTATGTGGCTGGATTTTTTTTTTAAGTCAGTCAGTCACGTTTATTGAGTAACCGTCAGGTCATTTCAAATAAAAGCTCCTCTTTTTTAAAAAGAGTTTATTGGTTAAAATGACATAACAAAACATAACACATACATTCACACTGCCATTGGCTCCTGGGGTAGGAATGGGGGAGGGACACTGGGGACGGGGAGGGGGACAATCACTTACATCCGAACAGATACAAACGTGAACTAACTTTAAAACAAACTGGTTGACTTCACCCAAGAGTAGCAAATTATGAATATACATTAGGCTATAATATAGCCTTTTAGATTTAGATCCAGTATCCTTTCAAGGCAATGTTCTTTTCTTTTTTGACATTGTCAATCAGCGGGCTCCACGTTTCTTCGAATATTTTTATCGGACCCTTTCTCAAAAGTAGGGTCAGTTTGTCCATTTCCGCTATATTCAATAGTTTGTGCAGCACCTCTTCTGATTCCGGTATCGCCTTTTCCCTCCAGTACTTTGCGAGGGTAATCCTGGCGGCTGTCGCTATATTTATTTATTATTTCGCATTTGTCTGTCGCCCCCCCCCCCCCAACGGCTCGGGGCGACTTACAACAGTTTGTAAAATACAATTGTCAGATAACTCATAATAACTCACAGTAATACCATTAAGATGGAATTACAATTAGAACAGTTGAAGCAACAAATGGAGTCGCAGTGGGCTGACAGCCAGGCGGTGCGAGCTACAGTTTAGCTAACTCCGAAGGCTTGTTGGAACAGCAAGCTACAACCAGGGGATTTCTCACTGCTCTCCTGAACGGGAGGAGGCCCTGGGTGGCACGGATGCCGGCGGGCAGTGCGTTCCACATGGTAGGGGCTGCAACAGAGAAAGCCTGGCGGCGGGTTGCGGACAGATGGTAGGTCCTCACATCTGGGATGACCAGGAGGTTTAGCTCTTCGGAGCGCAGTGATCTGGTGGGATGGTATGAGACAAGGCGGTCCCGCAGGTACACTGGCCCCAGACCATGTAAGGCCTTAAAAGTCAGGACTAACACTTTGAAGGCAATCCGGCATTCAATTGGGAGCCAGTGCAGTTCGCGCAGGATTGGCGTGATGTGGTGGCCAATCGGGACCCCTGCCAGGAGTCGCGCTGCAGCGTTCTGCATAATGTCACGCCGTCCAGGGTTGGAAGCTGAACATCCCTACAGCCCGGAGGACCCAGCCACAGGATCTCCGTCTTTGCCGGATTCACCTTCAACCTACTGGCTCGCAGCCATCCAGTGACGGCCTCAAGGCAACGATGGAAACTATCGGGTACGGATTCGAGGCTGCCCTCCATCTTCAAGATAAGCTGGATGTCATCAGCGTACTGATGGCACACCAGCCCAAAACTACGCACCAGCTGGGCAAGTGGTCGCATATAGATGTTAAATAAGAGGGGGAGAATAGCCCCCTGAGGAACCCCGCAAAGAAGCAGGGAACCCCCGGAGACATCCTTGCCCCTCCTCACTCGTTATAGCCGGTTCCGGAGGAAGGAGGTCACCCAATTAAGGGCTGTCCCCCTAACTCCGGCCCTGGCAAGGCGGTGAGTCAATAGATCATAATCGACTGTATCAAACGCCGCTGTGAGGTCCAATAACACGAGCAGCGCTGATCCGCCCTGATCCAGCTCGCAGCGCAACTCATCCGAGATGGAGACCAGGACCGTCTCCATCCCATGCCCCGGACGGAAGCCGGACTGGAAGGGGTCTAGCCAAGCTGCGTCATCTAGGAAGGACTGCAACTGCTCCATTGCCGCCTTCTCAATTACCTAAATTCGAAACCGGACGGTAGTTGGAGGGGACCGTTAGATCTAATCCCGGCTTCTTCAACAATGGAGAGACCACCGCCTCTTTTAAACCCTCTGGAAATATTCCCTGGGCTAGGGAAGTATTAATAATATTCAACAGAGGGTCTCGTAATCCCTTCAGGCTGGCTTTCACCAGTCAGGAGGGCACGGATCAAGGGAACAGGTGGTCGGGCGAGCTGCAGCAATAATCCTATCGACAGCTTCTGCGTCCAGTGGCGTGAACCGGTCGAAGGTGGGCCCGGCAAGAGGCCACGGAGTCTCAAGTTCACTAACTGTATCAATCGTGGCCGGAAGGTCCCGGTGGAGGGCCGAGATCTTGTCTGCAAACTAGCTCTGAAAAGCCTCGGGAGTGAGGGCCTGATTATCACCATTTGGGATGGTAGGGACCATCGTCAGAGACCTAATTATCTTGAACAATTGTGCTGGGTGTGAGCTCGCAGACGCAATCAAGGTAGCGTAGTACGATTTCTTTGCTTCCTTGATGGCTTTCTCATAAGCATCTTTGAAAAGCTTATAAGTTGATTTCGAACCTCCGTCACGGAGTTTCCTCCACACGCTCTCTAGCCGTCTCTTCTCCCGCTTCATCGAACGTAACTCCTCAGTGAACCAAGGCGCCCGATTCCTACGGAGGCGGAGAGGGCGTCTAGGGGCGACCTCATCGAGAGCATTGGACAGTTTGATGTTCCAGGCGTCCACCAGCTCATCGATGGAGGCACTGACAGACTCCAGATCCCTTAGAGCATTCAGGAACCTAGAAGGTTCCTATATAAATTAATAGTCTTTCTGTTCCCTTGACCATCTCCTTTCCCTCTGGAATATTCAAAAGAAATAATTCGGGCTTATACACAATTTTTTTTTTGCGTTACTACTTCCATTAATTTATGTATCTTTTTCCAGTATTTTGAAATTTCACCACAAGACCACCATACATGATAAAATGTACCCCTGTTTGTCAAGCACTTCCAGCAAGAATCGTTACCAACCTTATATATATTATCTATCTGGGCAGGTGTCAAGTACCACCTATATACTACTTTGTATAAATTCTCTCTCAGAGAGTTGGCACATGTATGTGGCTGGATTTTATGTGGCTTTGTAGACGGGGCCTGAGTAGAATCCCTGGGTGCGACCCATGGTTTTCTGCTTTAAACTAGAACATATGAATTTTCAAAGTGTTTCAAATAGATGTCAGCAGGAGGGTTTGTTTTCTATATCCATGAGAGGAAAGGAATCCTTGGCTAAAATCTGCTGCTTATGGCAGGGCTGCTCACACTTTCCCAGCATGCGAGCTACTTATAAAACAGGGCTGTCCAACTGGCGGCCCGGGGGCCGTATACAGCCCCCCAGCCCCTTCCCCACGGCCCCCCTAAGCTTTTTAATAAAAAAATTGAAAAATAAAATAAATAATAAAAATTTAAAAAATACCTACTTCCGGGTTCAGAGCAAGTATCGCGAGAATACGCAATCCACACGGGATTTCGCTGTCAACGCGAGATTACAGCGGCGTTGATTGCGTATTGTGTGGATTGCGTATTCTCGCGATACTCTTTGGCTACTCTACTACTGGATCACTGAGGCCCACAGACGCGATTAGGACCTTCTTCGACTCAGTCAGTCGTCACCTCTCTCGTCGTCCGGGTACTCCTGGATCCTGCGCGTTTGGAAAAGGTAGGCCGAAGCAGGGGGCTCCTCAGGAGGCTCCTCATCCCCTCCCCCCATCTCCCCTCATGTATTAAATATAAAATTAAATATATTTAAAGATTAAATAAGGGGAGATGGGATACATTAAAATAAGGGGAGAGGGGAGGAGGGAATTAAATATATTTAATATTAAATAAAAATAAGGGGGCCGGGGAGAGGGCGCGGAAGGGGTGGGGAGGGGGCGGAGCCGGGGGCAGGGGCAGACCCTACGGCCCCCCAGGTCATCAGTGACCGGAATTCAGGCCCCTGGGCCGGCAGAAGTTGGACAACCCTGTTATAAAATAACCAAGTCCCAAAGATCTACTTATACAACAACCCAGTCCCAATGATCTCCCTACCCACTACTCAGAGAGCCATAAAAGTCTCCCATTAAGTTGTGGGGTACCCCAGGGGGCCATCCTCTCCCCTTTATTATTCAATATCTCTATGCGCCCACTGGCCCAGCTGGTTCGCGATTTCGGTCCGGAGTGTTATCAGTACGCTGATGACACTCACAGCTTGTGCTGAGAATGGACGGCAGGCCGGAGACCATACCCGATTGTTTCCATCAATGCCTCGAAGTTGTGACTGGATGGCTGCATTTCAGCCGGCTGAAGGTGAATCTGTCGAAGACGGAGATCCTATGGCCTGGCCGCCCTGGGCAGGATGAGTGTCGGTTGCCTACCCTGGATGGCGAGCAGTTAAGCCCGTCATCACTGGTAAAAAGCCTGGGGGTCCAGGTAGACCCATTGCTGTCCATGGAGGCCCAGGTCTCCATGGTCAGCAAAACATCGTTTTTTCACCTCTGACAGGCTAGGCGACTGGCCCACCTGTCCAGGGATGACCTGGCTACGGTGATCCAAGCGACGGTCATCTCGAGACTAGACTACTGTAACGCCCTCTACATGGGCCTTCCCTTGTCAACACTTCGGAAACTCAAGCTAGTGCAAAATGCTGCAGCTCGATTACTGGTGGGCGCACTCCCATCTTGCAGCATTTGCACTGGCTACCAATCGAGTACCGAATTGCCTTCAAGGTGCTGGTTATGACCTTTAAGGCCTTGCATGCTCAGGGGCCAGTGTACCTAAGGGACCGCCTTACCCCGTATGTTCCCCCGAGATCACTACGTTCGGAAGAGCAAAATCTTCTGACTATACCATCACTCCGTTCCTGTCACCGCTCCTCAACCAGACAATGTGCCTTCTCGGTTGCAGCCCCGGCACTTTGGAACACATTGCCGGATGATGTTCGGGTCATCACAGAACTCATCCCATTCTATTTATTTATTTATTTATTAGTTCAACTTAATATACCGCTCTCTCTGGAGCTCAGAGCGGTTTACAGAATTAAAATAGCAAATTAAACACAATAAAACCAATTTAAAACCCCCAGTTAAAACCCCATTCAATTGAGTCCCGGATGCGGAACTGTCTATTGTCCTCCAATCGTTGATGTCCCATGTATTATCTGTGATTTTATTGCTTTTATGTACAGTAAATGTTGCTTTTTTCGCAAATTTTAATCTATATGTAAACCGCCCCGAGCCTGCTGGAAGGAGCGGTATACAAGATTGAGGAAATAAATAAATAAATAAAAGCAAAATATTAGGAAATTTTTTTCAGTGAGAGCCATAGAATACAATTTAAGACTGAATTCAACTAAATGTGAGCATAATAAGCCCCTGAGCATTCCTCACCAATGGCATGGGAGCCATACACACGGTGCCTGCGATCTGCCTGCGATCTACCAGGACGCCCTTCGAGATCTACCAGTAGATCACGATCTGCCTAATGAGCACCCCGGGCTTATGGTGCCGTTATGGTGACTACTTTGGATTGGGAATCAATGCAGAATGAGAAAGGTGGAAGCGGTCACTGAAATGCCCTCGACAGGAAATGATCCCCGCGAGGGAGATTCTTCAATCAGCCGAAGCCTTTGAAGACGTTTCTGGGAATCAAAATGTATTATTCCGCAGACACGCTGCTGTGGTCACGGATCTTTGGTTTTTCCTGATAACATTAAGTAGCGATACTTGCAGAGAACTTAAGGAAACAAGAACAGAGACGTTTGACAAAGCAAACCCACTAAACAGTTTCCATGATATTTTTCGTAGTTTTAAAAATGTACTTGTAGTTGCTGGGATTTATAGTTCACCTACAATCAAAGAGCATTCTGAATTCCACCAATGATGGAATTGAACCAAACTTGGCACACAGGACTCCCATGACCAACAGAAAACACTAGAAGGGTTTGGTGGGCATTGACCTTGAGTTTGGGAGTTGTAGTTCACCAACGTCCAGGGAGCACTGTGGACTAAAAACCATTATGGATCTGGACCAAGCTTGGCATGAATATCCCATATGCCCAAATATGAACACAGATGGAGTTTGGGGAAAACAGACCTTGACATTTGGGAGTTTTAGTTGCTGGGATGTATAGTTCTCCTACAATCAAAGAGCATTCTGAACCCCACCAATGACAGAATTGGGGCAAACTTCCCACACAGAACCCCCAACAGCAAATACTCAATACCAGGGCTGTCCAACTTCTTCCGACCCAAGGGCCGGAAGAAGTGTCACTGATCACCTGGGGGGCCGTAGGTGATCAGTGAGCGGGGGTTGGTGCTCATCTCCACTTCAAAGCCAAAGACCTGGCGTTGTCCATAGACACCTCCAAGCCCATGTGGCCAGCATGACTGCATGGAGTGCCGTTACCTTCCCGCCGGTGCAGTACCAATTGATCTACTCACATTGGCATGTTTTCAAACTGCTAGGTTGGTAGGAGCTAGGGCTAACAGCAGGAGCTCGCCCCGCTCCCAGGATTCGAACCACCGACCTTTCAGTCCGCAAGTTCAGCAGCTCAGTAGTTTAACCCACTGTGTCACTGGGGAATCCATTATATTATATAGGCAGCACTAATATTAGTTATATTACATTATAATATATAAATACATATTATATTTTATAAAGATTATACTATATGGTATTAATATAAATTGGTATTAAATAATAACTCTCTCTCTATATATATACACATACACACACTACTATTAAATAGGAATAAATAATATTGAATATATATTACTTAATACCTAATATTAGATAAGTATTAAATAATATTATAACTCTCTCTCTCTCTCTCTCTATATATATATATATAAATATATAATATAAAATATTATATTATATATCTGGTACTAACATTAAATATAAAATAATATTATAAATAAAAATAATATATATTATATTTTATACACCTGGTATGGATATTAAATAATACATATTATTGTTGTTATTATTATTATAAATAATACAACATAAATATTATATTATATACCTAGTACTAATGTGAAATAGGTATTAAATAGTATTATAAATATAATATAATATATAAATATTATATGACATACCTGTAGTAAACACTATATAATACTATAAATTATAAACAATACATATTTTATTATAAATATTATAATTATATACCTGATACTAAACACTAAATAATATTATAAATTTTATATATATATATATATATATATATATATATATATATATATATATATATATATATAAAATATACCTGGTACTAAACATTAATAATAATATAATCATTTATCAAGATATATATAATCTATATATATAAAGGAACAGTCGTCATGTGAAGACTACCTGAAACAGAGAAACCTTACAACGCAGAAACACAAAACTTGCCAACAGAAATAGGCCTCAAGCAAGGTACGTTTGTAGCAAAGAAACTCCCCCCCCCCAAACCTAAAAGGGCCCCAAAACAACGAGTAAAAAAACCCTACATTTCCCAGCATCCTCCAGGGCTGCCAAAGACTCCCCCAGCCTCTACATTCTGACAACATGATTGGCTGCCAATAAGGGCGGATTTGCATAACTGCTGTACTGGCCAGCCAACATGAACATTCCAACCCATAACAAACTGTCAACAAACTGTCAAATCAGAAGGATGGAGATCAACACCATTCAAGCCAAAAGATCAGTGGCTCCTCCAACATCCAGCAACAATCAAATCAGAAGACCATGATGGGGAAAGCCTCATCGGACATCGACCAATGGGTGCAAAAGACACAGAGCAGGACATCTTGAAAAAGAGAGGAGCAGAAAGTAAGCTAGACATGAAGATCTTGAGAAAGGTGGCTAAAAAGGATACGAAAGGATTTTTAACAGTCCCCCAACAGACACTGGACGCACCTGTGAAGATAGAGATCCCCTGACAGGACAAGCCCTCCCCAAGCTGATCCGTCCTGGCCATGGCACAAGTCAAACCCGAAGGACTGCAGGCAAAGAGCTGAGGCACAAACATAACACACCCAATTCACTAACAACAATTCCAACCCTGACATACTCAGACTTTCTCGCATCTCCTAAATAGGGCACAGCAACGCGTGCCGGGTACAGCTAGTACATTGTATTCAGAGTGCTACCATTAAATAGGCAATGAATAATATTACAAATAATATACATTATATTATAAATAATCAATTACATTATATACTCAACACTAATACACAAGCATTAAAATAATATTGCAAATAATATATATTGTATTACAAATAATCTATTACATTATCTACTCAGGAGTAATATTAAGTAGTTATTAAATAATATTATAAATAATACAACATATTCTAAATAATCTATTACATTATCTACTCAACACTAATATTAAACAGGCATTAAATAGTATTGCAAATATCCTATCTTGGGGATTACGCCGCCAGTTCTCTTTTTGGGGAAACTAAGCGAAGTGTCTGAATAAGTTAACTCATGTTATGTACAATGAAGCCAGTTTGAGTTAACTAGAGTGTCCAGGTTGGTCCTTGGGAGCCCCACGCCTTTAAAGGAAGGCAAGAAGCAACCCCCCAGTATAGAGCGACCACGTCCTTGCCCTTTACTGGGTGTTTACAGGCCGGGTGCGGCGGCACACAGGGCTTCCACAGGACCCCCACAAGCCCCCCCCCTGTAAGAACATGACCGTGGGGCCCTGCTACGGCCGGCAAGGACTCTGGGGCGCCTCGGCTGCATTCATTCAAACCTCTCTTTAGCCGTGTTTGGCTGTTCAGATCTCGATCAACTACTGTTCCCAAGTCTGCTGTTGTCGCCCTCCCTCCCACACACACACACACACACACACACAAAGAGACCACGAGGGAACACCTGGCAACTCAAAAGGGACCCCCGTGCGTTAAGGCCAAACAGAATCACAGAGCGGGAAGTGACCTGGAGGGCCATCACCCAGCCCAACCCCATTCTGCCAAGGGGCAGGGAAATCACACTCAAAGCACCACCGACAGATGGCCATCCAGCCCCTTCAAAAGCCTCCAAAGAAGGGGCCTCCATCACATTCCCTCCGGGGCGGAGAAAGATGGGGGGGGCGGAGAGCTCCACTGTTGAACAGCTCTCTCTCTTACAGTCAGGAAGTTCTTCCTTGTGTTCAGGTAGAATTTCCTTCCTTTCCTGTCATTTGAAGCCATTGCGTCCTCGTCTCCAGGGCAGCAAAAGGCAAGCCTGCGCCCCCTCCTCCCTCCTCCCGAGGACGCCTTCCCTTCACATACTAATGCATGGCGATCAGGATGGGGCAAAAGATTCAGGAGGGCAAACATGACACAGAAGTAAAGAGGTGGCGCAGGAATACTTGGCCACTCCAAAGGGTTTCCAGTCTCTGAAGGCCAGGTAACGGCCTATAGGGTACCCATCAAGGGACATTATCACGCCTCTCTAGTCTGCTTTGGTGAGCCCTCACCTGGAATTACTCTGCCTCCAATTCTGGGCCATACAATTCAAGGGGATGCGGACAAGACAGAAGGTGTCGAGGAGGGCGACTCAAAGGACCAAAGTTCTGGGGACCATTAATCCCTATGAGGAGCGGCTCCAAGAGCTGGGTCTGTTTTGCCTCCAGAAGAGAAGGCTGAGAGGAGGCATGAGGGCCATGATGCCTAAATATTTCAAAGGCTGTCATGAGGAAGAGGGGGGAGAATTGTTTCCGCCTGCCCTGGAGCCTAGGACTCAATGGGGCCACTGGTTCAAATGGCAGGAGAGGAGATTCAGCCTGAACATGAGGAAGACATCCTGACATGAAGAGCTGTTCAACAGTGGAACTCCCTGCCTCAAGAGTCCAGTGGATGCTCTTTCTTTGGAGGCTTTCGAACAGAACCTGGGTGCAGGGGCGGTCTGTTATTTTATATAGTAAGCAAACATTATTTGGCGCCCCCTTGTCTCCGCCCCCTCTCCCTTTGCCTCGGCCCCCTGCCTACTTTGCCTCGGCCCCCTGCCTACTTGCATGGGCGGCGCCGCACCGGCCACGCTGCTAGCCTGCTGCCTGCAGCAGCTTCTGAGCATGCGCGGACAACTGCCGGAGCTGAAGTTCAGCTCCGGAGGTTCTGGGCATGGGCGAAAATGTCCGCACATTCTCAGAAGCTGCTGCAGGCAGCAGCAGGGAGGTTTGCTACGCCAGCGCAGCCGGTGCCGATCCCTGCTGCTGCCTGCAGCAGCTTCTGGCTGCGCGGACATTTTCACGCATGCCCAGAACTGCCGGAGCTGAACTTCAGCTCCGGAGGTTCTGGGCATGCGCGAAAATGTCCGCGCATGCTCAGAAGCTGCTGCAGGCAGCAGCAGGGAGGTTTGCAATGGCGGCGCGGCCGGCATGGCGGCGCCCATCCAACATGGCGGCCCACGCGGCTGCGTAGTTTGCTTACATGGACGGACCGCCCCTGCCTGGGTGGCCATCTGACAGGGGAGCTTCGATTGTGCTTTTCCGGCCTGATGGCAGAAGGGGGGTGGACTATGATTTGGATGTGGAATCAAGGGCCCAGAGAGGTGGGCATCCCCCCTCCCCCACACTCTCTCTCAATGACCTCCAAGAGAGGCTGGAGAGAGACCTCCAGGGGACATTCTCAATGGGGGATGGAGCAGGACGGGGCTGGGCGGCCCAATGGGTCAGTGATTGATGGCCAAAGAAGACACATCTCTTCCTCCCAGTCAGTGTTCCCCTTCCCCAGCCTCCTGTTGTCCCCATGGGAGCAGCACACGAGGGGGCCGGGCTTCTCCCTTGCCCCCCAGCCCTTAGCATTCCGGCAAATGTGGGAAGCCCAGCCTTGCCGGCAATGCCTTTGCAAGCCTGGTTCACCCTGCAGGCCCGATGTCCGGCTGGCCTGGTTGAGCTGGACTTCCGAAAGTGCTGCCTTGGACTTCTCAAAAACCATCAAGACTTGGAAGAGCTGAAACAGAACACTCCCACCTGCATTAGAGGAGCCTGCGGTATGTTGTTTGCCCAGAGGAGGCTTTTGTGGGGAGGGGTCTCCTCCTGGGGCGGGGCCGGAGGAGGGAGGGGGACGGGGAGCAAACGACTTCCAAAAATGTTCAGGCCAAACTCTGAGAAGGATTTGTAGAAATCCTAATGAAGAAAAATAGTTCCCAGAAAGCTGTCCTTTGGATTAACGGACAGCCATCAGGAGATTAGAATAGAGAAGGGAACAAGACAGGGCTGTCCGCTATCCCCCCTCATTTACATAATGGCTCTAGAAATCCTGTTACGAGACATTAGAGACGGTCAAGACATTCTGGCCACAAAAGTGGGGAAACATAGTTTTAAGTATAGAGCATTCGCGGATGACTTGTTGTGCATCGTAAAGGACCCGAGAACAAATATTTAAAAAATGGATAGACAAGGCCTGTGGTCTGGTTCACATAAGAGACAGGATAAGTCTGAAGAATAAAGAGTTACTGGCCCTGGAGGGTTTTGACCTCCTCACAGGATGGCACGGGCACCTGTGGTATGGTAAGCCAAGGCCAAACGAATGCTTCAAGAAACACCCGATAAGAGCAGCCCTGATGAAAGTATGGGAGACCTATAAGGGGAGGTTCTACCAAAAAAAACCCTGTGGGTATCACCCATAGAAGCTCACCAACGAAATCTGCTGGGCTGGACCGCATGGCCGACATATGAGGACATGTCAGTTAAGGCGGGGACGGGGAGATGTCTAAAATCAAGGGCACTGCTACAGCAACAGTGCAAATCTCTCACTTGGCTCCAACACTTGCAGGTCAAAACATACTTCCAGGGGGATGAGCAGACAGGCTTCGAGGAAGGAGAGCGCTTCTGGAACACCTTTCTAAACAAGGAGAAGAAACTTATCTCCAAGGCCTATATGCGACTCCTGGAATGGTCAACAGAGACTGAGCAGGTAAAACCCTGCATGATGAATTGGGCGCAAAACGTCGGCCGCACTATCAGCATGCAAGAATGGGAGAGGGTCTGGCGGAAGAAAATTGAAATCGCCTATGCCATCGATCTGAAGGAAAATTGGTACAAAATGTTCTTCAGATGGTACATGACTCCCCATAAACTGGGTCTGATGTACAAGTCCGCCCAGACAGCATGCTGGAAATGTGGGTCACAGACAGGCACTTTCTACCACATGTGGTGGTCCTGTCAGGAGGCCTCGAAATTTTGGAAAACAGTCTTCATTCAAATACAAAAGATCCTACATACCACGCTGGAGATGGCACCAGAGGCTTGCCTCTTAGGAATGGCAGATGAAAGAGAACTCATAGACGAGAACGCTGAGCGGCTGTTCTTGTTTCTTTCCACGGCAGCGAGGATGGTGTACGCGAAAAAGTGGAAGTCTAAGGACACACCTCGTCTTGCAGAATGGGTGGACATTATGAGCATGGACAGACTTTCCTATTACATGAGTGAACTGGAGGGGACGAGACTGCGCAGAACTGACTGGTCACTTTTTGTGGCCTACCTAAAGGCCCGGGACTCAGACCAACTCAGTCGAGTTCCCTGATACTGGCACAGGACACCCAAGGACCTGCCAAGGGGCAAACTGCTTCCCCCCCCTCATCACAATGACAACCAAATGCATCCCCTCCCCTCCCCCCAAATGAACAAGTGGGACAATACGGGAACACCGGAAGCCAAGGGGCCCCCTTCTCCTCCCCCCTTTCTTCACCTTCCCCCCGATCCCCCACATCCAGCCCACGCCCAAACATCCCTTCTCCCCCCCTCCCCTCCTCTACCCCTCTCCCTCCCCTCCCGGCTCATCCCTGCCTCCCACCCCTGCTCCTGCGTTTTTTCTCTCCTTCCTACTGTCCTATACCCAAATTTGTTCCACCTCTTTTATTGTTACTGAAGAAACCTCAATAAACATATTTTTTTAAAAAAATGGATAGACAAAATAGAAGGAAATGGGAAATGGGCCGGATTAAAATTGAACAAAAATAAAACAGCAATGCTGACAAAAAATATCTCAAAGAAAAATCAAGTGGAACTTGAGAAAGCAACAGGGACGCGAATAACTCCGAAAATCAAATACTTGGGAATAAACATTACAGCCAAAAACTCCCAACGGATAAAAAATAATTATGAAGAGAAATGGAAGGAGATCCAAAAAGACATAATGGGATGGAGGTCGCGACACCTTTCCTTGATGGGAAGAATCGCGACAATAGAAATGAATGTTCTCCCAAAATTCCTCTTCTTATTCCAGAACCTTCCGGTTCTAAGGACTAACAAACTTTTTAAAGACTGGAACAAAGAAATAATGAAGTCTATATGGAAAGGGAAAAAACCAAGAATAAAATATACAAATATGATAGATGCAAAAGAGAGAGGAGGGTTTGGAGTACCAGACCTGAGACTCTATTACGATGTGGCAGGATTAACATGGATAAAAGACTGGATTACATCAAAAAGAGAGAAACTCTTAGCCCTCGAAGGTTTTGATCTAAGAGTAGGTTGGCATGCCTACCTCTGGTATGACCAGGAGAAAAAAGGAAAGAACTTTAATAATCATTTTATTAGAGCATCTCTTCTGAAAATTTGGCAAAAATATAAAGACAGACTCTATGGAAAAAACCCCTGGTGGCTGTCACCTTTGGAGGCAAGACAAAGAAGACTACTGGGCTGGTCCCAATGGCCAACGTACAGAGATTTGGTGACGAAAGAGAAACAAGAAACTACTCTAAAATCAAAGGAGGAAATTACAAAAAAATTTAAATCCCTCTCGTGGTTACAATATATGCAAA
Source organism: Anolis apletophallus (assembly GCA_030556195.1). Taxonomy (NCBI): domain Eukaryota; kingdom Metazoa; phylum Chordata; class Lepidosauria; order Squamata; family Anolidae; genus Anolis; species Anolis apletophallus. The sequence goes on along the minus strand of JARBWK010000551.1, from coordinate 7,183 downwards.
TTAGAGAGGATTGGTCTAAAGACAAACTAGCAGGTTTCGCGGAGAAAGATGTATTTTACGAGAGTAGTAAAAAGGGAAAAGAAAAATATAACAAATATTTACAATTGTTTATTGGTCTGGGCGACAGAAGAAGAAACAGTAAAAGAATGCATGATAGCATGGGCAAGAAACATCGGCAAATCAATACATCTAAAGGATTGGGAACAGATATGGAAAAAAATAAAATATACTTATGCTACAGACATGAAAGAGAATTGGTATAAGATGTTCTATAGATGGTACATAACACCATATAAATTAGGACAAATGTACAAATCAGTTAACAATAAGTGCTGGAAATGTGAGAAAGAAGTGGGCACATTCTACCACATGTGGTGGACGTGCCCAAAGGTGAATAAGTTTTGGAAGGACATTCACGAAGGCTGTGAGAAAATACTGAAAAAGAAAATAACAATGAAACCAGATTATTTCCTATTAGGTATCACAGATGAGGAACTGGACCTTGATCAAAATGAAGACATCTTATTCTCCTATTTGACAACAGCGGCCAGAATGGTCTACGCAAAGAAATGGAAATTGAAGGAAATGGCAACTATAGAAGAATGGATGTATAAGATAGAGGAGATAAAAGACATGGACAAATTAACTTATGCCCTAAAGATATCGCATGGCAGACCAATAAAGAACACGAATTGGGAATTATATGAAGAGTATAGAAAAAACTATAAAGAAATAAACATATAAAAACTGTCCAAAGGACCCCAGAGCAAAAATAGGTAAAGAATAATTATCGGGGAGAAGCCCGCTGTCAAAGAAACGTAGAGTTTAAAACACAAAGGACTAACGACGCCCGAAAGATAACTCGGAAGCCAGAGAACCCCCTACCCTTACCCATCCTTCCCGAACCATCCTTTCTGTCCTTACCCCTTCCCCATACCCTGCCCTTTCCTTTTTTCCTATGGAGCCAAGTTTTTACCCTACCCCCAGCCCCTTTAGATAGTGAATTTTATGTATGGTAAATGTCAATAAAAATAATAATAAAAAGAAAAATAAATGTGTGTTTGATTATCTAGGTATACTCATGAGTAAATAAGGTTTGTGTGGCTGTATACTCGAGTGCAAGACTAGGTTCTAGCTAGGTGCAAGCTCCGAGTACAACTAGGTGACCGGGCCCACCTGGGCTAATTGGGTGGGGGGAGTTCTGGGGCTATAATTTCCCCATGCTGCTCATTGTTTTCCGTTACTCATTCAGGAGTCGTAGGAGCGGAGTAGGCTTCTATATTCTGGAGCAGAAGAAACTAGGTATGTTTGTGTTTTTGTTGCTCAAATAGAAGCAAGAGAAGCTAGATATGTTTCTAAGTTGTTTGCAGTATTATTATTTTTTGAGAGAGAAACAGCAGTCCATTGTTTATTTGAATCTGCCGTGTTATTTGCTTAAACTGTAAGTAAGCTTCTAAGCGGGAGAAGCCGGGCAAAATCCGATCTGTGTCTGCCTCTATCTACTGTTTCTTCTCTCTCTTTTTGCCATATTTGAAGCTGAAGCAAGTCTTTATTGAAGCAAGCTGCTGAATGTTTTGTTCAAAGTTTTTTTTTGCCAAACAATAAAGATAAACTTGCCTGCCATTTTTTGGCAAGAACGTCTGCCTGGTTTATCTTGCCGGAGTCATCGTCCGTGTAAGAGATAACAGCTGCGTGTCTCTAGGCCAGTGTTTCCCAACCTTTTTTGAGCCGCGGCACACTTTTTACACTTACAAAATCCTGGGGCACGCCACCAACCAAAAGGACACAAAATGACACTCTAACACAGTAATACATAGAGTTAATATGTTTTTAAATGTATTTATACACTCAGTGTGAAACCTGGGCCTGTTTCGATGAACTCAACATAGATATCCTGGCAGGAATGGCAGAAAGGCACAAACTTCCCACACAGAACTCCCATAACCAAGAGAAAATGCTATAAGAGTTTGGTGGGCATTGACCTTGAGTTTTGGAGTTGTAGTTCACCTATATCCAGAGAGCACTGTGGACTCAAACAATGTTGGATCAGGACCAAACTTGGCATGAATACTCAATATGCCCAAATAGGAACGCAGATGGAGTTCAGGGGAAATAGACCTTGACATTTGGGAGTTGTAGTTGGTGGGATTTATAGTTCCCCTACAATCAAAGAGCATTCTGAACCCCAGCAATGATAGAACTGGGCCACACTTCCCACACAGAAGCCCCAGGAGGCAAGGGGAGGTCTCTACTTGGGGAAAGGGAGGCGGGCCTTCCCAATGCACAGAGAGGGGGAGACCAAGTAGAGAACGGGTGGGGAGGGGGGTGGTTATAATTTTGTGCCTTTATAGAGGTAGGTTTCTTAGGGTTTTTATACTTCAACACACTAAACTCTCCCCCCTCCCCTTCCTGGAGGTTCCAATTTCCCACGGCACACCTGATGATCGCTCACGGCACACTAGTGTGCCCCGGCACACTGGTTGAGAAACACTGCTCTAGGCTGCCGGAACATGCAAAGTCTATCCTCCTGTCTAACTTCCGCTGAGCAGACTTGCATCATTCTCTGCTAAAAGACCCTGCTGCAACAAACATCACGCCAAAGGCCCAGAGACTTTGCGCCGAAGCCTAGAGCCACCGAGGACCACAGCCCCACACAAGAGTCCAGAGGGTCAGTCAACAGTTTATTGCAAAAAAGAAAAGAAAAAAAGAAAAAAATATATATGGAAAAAGCAGGCCGTTAAATAGCACTCATGAAATCATTGTTTCCCATGATTTTTCTCTTTCCCACGTAACCTCTGGGACATACAAAGTCGCTTCTTGCAGCACCTGCCTCTTGCCCCTTTCCCTGGGTGGAACACGGCCCCAGTCTCCTGCCCTCTCCCTCCCTCCCTCCCCCCCTCTCTCAAGGTTCCCAGAGGTCTTTCTGGTATCGCAGAATCCGGGCTCCCTTCCCAAGGAGGCCTCCCTCCCTCCCTCCGCCCCTTCCCTCCCTTTCCTTGTGGCTGGATATGTTCTCTCACGAGGCTCCTCTGTGTCACGAGCTGCATCCCAGTCCAGGGACATTGAGCATGGAAACACACCATAGTTTCAGAGAACGACTGGTCTCCGTATCTTCGCTTCGTCCATCTGGAACGCGGAGTTTCCTTCCGCCCAAAGGCCAGGGCGGCCCTCATGAGACCAGAGGCCCCCGTCCCCGTCCCCCCCCCAGAACAAGAGAAGGGAGGCCGCATGTTGTCATCAGAGAGTGAATTTAAAATTCCCGTGTTTCTTGCGACCAAACTTTTCTCCTAAATCAACAGCATGAGTTCCTTAGTATCTGCTACTTTGCAGATCTCCATTTGTAAGGAATTTCCTAGGCCTGGTTGATCAAGAAAAAAAGGTTCAAAACTCCTTCCGGATGTCGGGGGCGCTGGCACTTCGAATCTGATTGACTGCCGAAAGTTTTCGGAAAAAAATTGGAATGTTTCCAAAATAATTCAGAAATTTCAGAATGGTTTCGTTAATGGCGGACACACATGTTTAACCCATTTTAAACATGACAACCGCGTTTCGCTCCACGTCTAACGCAGAGGGAAGGCATCCGCTCCAAACATGGTGTTTTAACCCAGTTCGGAAGCCGATGCCTTCCCTCCGCGTCAGAACTGGGGCGACAGCCGTGGACGCGTCGGAACTGCACACGGAAGGGAAGTCCAGGGAAGGGAAACCCGCCAATTTCTTTCTGAAAATGCTGGTGGTGGCCTCGAAATGGCAAATTCACTTCCGGGTTGCTTACATCGCTTCAAAAGTGAATTAATTCCTAATTCATTCCGACGAACTTGACCAGGCCTAGTATTTCCCAGTTCACATCTGTGATGAGGTGGTTATTTATATGTTAGTCACATGTTTGTTTATGTATTTAGAAGGAACATTCTTTAAAAGCTGCAGAGAGTGAGCAGTAGAATGTTCGCAGCAGCAAGCTGTAAGCAGAGGCTGTTGCCATGACAACAGAGGCCACTCTGGCTTTAGAATGTTCAGTTTGAATTTGACAGTTGGAGAATGTCAGTTGGCCAGCAGCTGTGAGCAGAGTTAGTTGGGAATTAGCAGTGGCTGAAGCTGCAAGCTGTCTGTAGGAACTGCAGTGTGCAGTTCAGTTCTGAGTGTGGGTTTAAGGAAACCCAAATGTGGGACAAGTTAGTCCCAGGGTTGAGAGTAACCCAGTATTAAGTAGTTACTTGTGATAGTAACTGTGTGAGGGGAAGTTAAAACCCCAGTGTTACATTGTTTAAAATTGCAAGTCTGTACCTCTTCGGAGTTTTGAAACCACCTAAGCTTATAGCCCATTTGTGTAAAATAAACTGTTAAACACTTTCAAAACTACATCTGTGGAAGTCGTTTGTTCACAAAGACCCTCACATCTAGTGGTCAAGCATTGCCAAATGGTGGCAGCAAGTTAATAATAATAAAGAGAAAGGAAAACCGTGATAACTGGTGGCAGTGGTCAGTCGTCCACAGTGAATCCAGTACGAGGCGTTTTGTATCTGTTTACAACATCCTTTGAAGTATATTGGGTTTCTGGGTGAAGCTCTGTCCACACTAAGGGCACGAATAGGGTTTTGCTCCAGTGTGAGTCCTCTCATGTGAACGTAGACTTCCAATCCGAGCGTAGCTCTGTCCACACTCCTGGCATTTATAGGGTTTCTCCCCAGTGTGAGTTCTTTGATGTCTATGTAGATTTGAACTCTGACTGAAGCTCTGCCCACACTCCAGGCATATATATGGTTTCTCCCCAGTGTGAGTCCTTTCGTGTGAACGTAGAGTCCCGCTCTCAGTGAAGCTCTGTCCACATTCGAGGCATTTAAAGGGTTTCTCCCCAGTGTGAGTCCTCTGATGCGAAAGGAGACTTGAACTCTTAGCGAAGCTCTGTCCACACTCCAGGCATGCATAGGGTTTCTCTCCAGTGTGAATCCTTTGATGATTATACAGGCTTGAAGTATGGGCAAAGCTCATGCCGCACTCTGGACACTTAAAGGGTCTCTCTCCAGTGTGACTCCTTTGATGGTTATACAGTCTTGAACAATGAGTGAAGCTCATCCCGCACTCCGGGCATTCAAAGGGTTTCTCCCCAGTGTGAGTCCTTTGATGTCTACGTAGACTTCCACTCTCAGTGAAGCTCTGTCCACACTCTAGGCATTGATAGTGTTTCTCCCCAGTGTGCGTCCTCTGGTGTCTTAGTAGACCTCTACTCTCAGTGAAGCTCTCTCCGCATTCCAGGCACTTATAGGGTTTCTCCCCAGTGTGGATCCTTTGATGTGAATGTAGGGTTGAAATCTGAGTGAAGCTTTGTTCACACTCCAGGCATTGATAGGGTTTCTCCCCACTGTGAGTCCTTTGGTGTTTTTGCAGAGTTGAACAATGAGTGAAGCACATCCTGCACTCCGGGCATTCAAAGGGTTTCTCCCCAGTGTGGGTCCTTCGATGTGAACGTAGATTTCCACTCTCAGTAAAGCTCTGTCCACAATCTAGGCATATATAGGGTTTCTCCCCAGTGTGAGTCCTCTGATGTCTGCGTAGACCTCCGCTCACAGCGAAGCTCTTTCCGCACTCAAGACACGTGTAAGGTTTCTTCTCCATGTTGAGAGTTATGTATAGAATTAATTGCAATATGGAGACTTCAGTCTTCCCTTTTTCCTTCTGATCGAAAGTGAGTTCCACAAGATCAGCACCCAGGGAGGAGTTCTTCTTCCTATGGGATTTCTTTCCTTATTGCGCTTTGGCCTCCAGACTCCTGAATATCCACCAGATACGGATATTTCCTGATCACGCCCGAGGTGACTTCACGGGGTCTTCATTTCCCTGTTCAAGAAAGAAGCAGAACATTAAACAAGAAGCTGCAAACCTCCTTCATTTCCAACACTATCCTCTTTTCCCTTCATGGCTCACGCGGAAAACGGGAATACCGAGAACGGGAGGTGTGAAGGGCCTCAAGGACAGGCACAGGGTCAAGCAAAGGTCAATCCAGATTGATAAACAATAAGGGATGGATTCAGAAGGAAATAGGAAAAGAAGGGAGAATGAAAATAAGGAATGGGTGGAAGAAAAAGGGACCTTTGTCCAATACTAAAGAGACACAGTGATTTAGTTGGCTTGATCCTAACATTTATTTATTTTTATTTTTATTATTGAGGCTTCTATGCCGCCGACTCCCGGGGGCTCGCGGCGGCTCACAAGAGCCAGGGGCATAAAAACAAAGATTAAAAACATAAAACAATTGAACAATTAGAGCAATAGCAGAACAGGCAATAAAACAAATGGAGCAGCAACAGGAGCCACAACACAGTACCCAGAGCACGCGGGCCTACTCTCCGAAGGCCTGCCTATACAGATGGGTTTTGCAGGCCCGCCTGAATGGGAGTAAATCCCTCAGGGCTCTGGTTTCGGCCGGGAGGGCGTTCCACAGCGTGGGGGCTATGACGGAGAACACCCTCCGGCGGGTAGATGTCAGGTGTGCCGACTTTGCTGATGGTATTTCCAGGAAGTTGGCATCCTCAGACCGTAGTGATCTCGATGGGCAATAGGGAGTGAGGCGGTCCCTCAGATACGCTGGCCCCAGGCCGTACAGAGCCTTGGCAAAAGAAACACAAGGCGAACACTCAGAAAGACAATAGACAGTGCGTTATTCACTCTGAATAATGCTTTCCATGAACTACTAGCATAACTGAAATATTAAGAGACACAGTAATTCCTTTATTGATTACTAGCTGTACCCGGCACGCGTTGCTGTGCCCTTTTTAGGAGATGCGAGAAAGTCCAATCATCCACGGTGTGCCCTCCTCTAAACTGCAGTTGGATGGAGTGTGGGTCATGGGGGGCATGGTGTGCCAAGTTGGGTCTTTATTGGTCTTGGTTCTGGGCCACAGTGGTCTGTGGGGAATGATGGGTTTTGAAGTACTACAAATCCCATTTTCCATGGTGGTACTTCAAGTCCCATCATGCATGGTCGGGGCTCTGTGTGCCAAGGTAGGTTACTGTAAATTCAGGCCATACACAATGTCCCATGAGCTGAGGCCTAGTTAGGAACAGCAAGTTAATGAAGCCTTACTGTCAATTCAGGCCATACACAATGTCCCATGAGCTGAGGCCTAGTCGGGAGAATCAAGTTAATGAAGCCTTACTGTCAATTCAGAGCGTAAACAGCTTCCCAGTA